>SNQJ01S0050738.1:91159-109011 GCA_010110895.2 Picea sitchensis | reverse complement strand
TATATTACTTTAACAAAACAGAAAGCCACATGGCTACAGTCTGCCAGTTATTCCGCCAAATTAGCGGAAACCGGAACATGTGGCAGACTGTGATGTCATTGTCCAAAATGACAATCCGCCATCTGCCTTGCCAAACGGAAACCAGAGCAGGTGGCGGATTCGAGTTTATGCAACACTGTGCTAGGCAACTAAGACAGACATAAGACATAATCTGAAAACAAAAGACATAACTGTAAAACTTCTTTGTAGCAGTGCAAGGAGTTGAGTTGTGAATGCTCATGATAACCAAAGCAAGTAGATTACCCATTTGCACCTGAGGTTGTGTCGCTCGGGTCACCGATGGGGGGTCGTCCCTGGGCTGGAGCACGAATGGCCTGGCACAAGTCGGACACCGCTAGGCTGCTGGTGCGTTCAAGTAGGCCTCGTAACGCATGTCAATTTGTTGATGCATGAGGATGTCTTGATGAATTTGATCAACCATATGGCTTATGAGCTCAAAGACTAGCGCTAATTGCTCTGGATGGAAGAAGGATGGTGGTTCTTGGCCGAAATCCGGGAGTGTCGAGAGTGGTGGTGGCACCAAGACTGGGCCACCCTCCACCTCCAAGCCTAAGGCTAAGACTATCGTCGCCTCGCCTGAGTCCTCCTGAACCACTTCCATAGCCTCCACTGCCCCGAGCTCTTTTGTTGCAAAGTCCTTGGTTTGAATTGTGTCATTGGGGTCTAGGTGAAGGAATTCCTCTGGGAATTCCTCCTCAATTATGCATGTAGTATCTTCCCTGGCCTCCTGCGCTTGCTGGATTATGGCTAGAGCACTTGTGCTTGTTGGGATATGGTTGAGGGTCTGTCAATTGTCTGGTATTGTGAAGAGGAGGGATTCCAGAGGGAATTGGATAGGTTCCTCTGGAATCTCATCCTCCACGTATGCCATTGGTGGTGTTCGGGCTATGGACAAGGCCCGCTCCAGTCTCTGCACCCTCTGTTGTCTAGCAACAAAACTGTACTAGGCAGGGCCGCGACGCGACCTTCCTCACCTGCCTCTTTCCCTTAGCATGGAAGGGTAATAGAGGGTGCAAATGAGCAGGGTAAGAGCGATGGGAGCCGACTAGATGTTGTGCCAGTGCTTAGAGCATCCAGGCTGGTGGAGCGCAGAGGTAAGATGGATCTACCCTCTTCTGAGTGGGAGGATAATGCTGAGGCCATACATGACCTTTGTACCGAGCTTCCCCCATCCATTACACCTTATGGCCACCATTTTACTCATGCAAGGGAACTGTCCTCCTCTGCTCGTCGGGAAGTAATGGCCTCCTTCCATTTAATGGTGAGGGGAAGGGTGTCGACCTACCATATTAATGGCGTGGCTCTGGGGCAAGCTACGCAACCTCCCTACGCAACGTGGCACCCCATCCAGGATGAGTTCTCATTAAGTTGGTAACTATGTTCTTGTAGCAATACAAATGAAAAAGGTAGTTTGGGAATATCAATGTGAATGATGCTTATGAGATATCACTTCCATGAAGTTTAAGAGTAAGGGAAGTACATAGAGCAAAGAGAATGATGGTAACTCTTTCGAGTTAGGTAAATGTAGAAAAACCATTAAATGATTTTATTGTAGCAAGTTACGACATATAAGTAGAGTTTGCAAAAAGCGATTGTAGGATGAAAAACACAACCTAGAGAATTCCTCCGATGATCAATCCAAAAAGAAACATGTTGATGTCACTAAACACAATGAGGAAGAAAATTATGTGTTCATGGAAAAAAACAAAGATTCAAAGAGTAGTAAGGATGATTGGTATGGCAGGAGCATGTAGAATTGAATCCATGGAGATGTGTTCCACTTTCTTGTGAAATGTGGCGATGAAAAATTGATTTTTAAATATTTTTAAAACTAAAGCTCTCAAAACTCTTGTATATGCCTTGTAAATTTTGATATGGAGTAAAAAAAAATTTGAAACTAATTGTGTTATATTTTCAATGATATCTTTTTCAAAAAATATGAATGTCATTTAATGTGTTAAAATTGCATTTAATTACAGGTTTGTCTTTGCAAATTTCTGAAAAAGTTAACAAGTGACTTTTGTTCACAACAATTAATTCAATGTTCAATGAATATTTCTAAAAATAAACTATGCAAGCATGAACTACACATAATGTAATGTATCTCACTATTTTTTTAGGGTAGGGGGAGGGGGAAGAGAGAGAGGGGGTGGGTTGGGTAAAATTATATTTTTAATTCTTTTTCTACGATGACTAATTAATATTTGAATAACATTTTATCCACCTTTGTGTTCACAATAAAAAAAAATTGTGTTTATGTAAAACCAAAATTAGAAATATCCTTTTGAAGAGTAAATATCCATGAGTATCCCACTCTTTTAATAAAAAAAATTGGTTATGTAATTTTTAAGAAAAATATTTTCTTTTGGGGCCTTCACTACCAGGGATAATAAATAAATAATTAATTGTATCAGTTTTAGAAAAACATAAATTAAAAATATAGTATGAAATAAAAAATGAGAAAACTCTATGCCTACAGATAGATGATTCAATGACAAATCTATAGACACCAAATCTACCACCTTACGTGGAAGATATGAAAGGTTTTCACCTCCTGGAAATTGCATCTCCATGAAAACATGCAAAAATAGGGAAGCTTTTTGGACATTTAAACCATTGATCAAGGTTTTAAGCCCTTGATTGAGGTTAAAACTTCGATCAAGGGCTTAAAACCTCAATCAAGATTATTCCTCGATCAAGGGTCAGTGGAGACCATTTCCACCTATCCCACCTGCCAAAAAGTGAATCCATGCTTTTTGGATTCACCACTGGACATTTTACTAACATTATTATTTGGTATGTTGATTTTGTAGAGGATAAATTTCAATATGATTCTATTGTGTTGAGTGATAGAGAAGAATATAGGATTGGATAAAAAGGAATGCCCTACTTCAACTAAGAGATAAGACGGTAATGATTAAAGGTGTCTATTATATTCCTTGTTTGGAGAAAAATATACCTTTGAAAAGTAGTATAATGAATCATAGCCCACACTTACATATAAATTTCAGCAATAATAGGTGTTTTATTGTTGATAAGAATAAAAAAAAGTTGGTTGATATGGGTGTGGAAGAACATGGTTTATTCTAGTTGATAGAAGTTGAGAATGAATGATCGGTTCAATAGAAAGATAATTGCAATTTTACTGAAAAAATAGTCATATTGCTTAGGCGAGAGAGGTGTCAGGTGAGATAGAGCTAAAGAAATGAAGCCCTGGATGATGTTGTTGCTAAAACAAGTCAAAATTAAAAAAGAAGAAAAGGCGAACAATAGGTATATTATGCATTATTTGTTGTAATTCATAAAAAGAAAACCCTCGAGGAGAGAGGGAGATGAAGTGGTAAAGAAGAAGACTCTCATGGAGGGTGAAGATGAAGTGGTAAAATGATATGGTGCTTCCTCATAGAAGAAAACATAAATTTTGATATGTTGGACCACCAAAATGTGGAGGAGGTGAGTTCAATGAACAAGCTAAGCTCTATGTCAATGGTGGAAAGGTCTACTAATCAATGAACATTGACTCTTATTTGACTAGTGAGTCAATGGTTAGATAGAAGGAAGTAATTTACTTCATCAACCTTGATACATTTGACTTCCATTCACTATTTTTATGCTATCTTGTGGACTACAAACATCTTGCTTGTGAAAATCTTTTTTCTTTTTGTATTTTGAACAAGCATGTAAAATGACCATTATTGGAGGGTGTTAGATATAATGGTCATGTACTTAGAACTTAGGCATATTAGGACTTTGATTAGATATATAATAAAATCTCACTAATAAAGTGATATAATAATGAGGTATTTAATATAGTAATTAATGTAGTGGTTATTAGTTAGGTATTTGGGAGTTACCTAATGTACTTCTTTTCTATTACTATGTAATGAGAAGTTGCATAATATAATTAATGAATCCACTCTTTCTCATCATTATTATGTGTGTTTTTGTTCCCGTTTGTTATTATTATGTGTATTTGTGTTTACATTTGTTATTATTATGTGTATTATTGTTCATGATTGCATGTTTCAATGGATTCGTTCATTAGATCATGCAATGTCTCATTAGATAGTAGAAGAAGATGAGTATATTACATAATTACCAAATACCTAACTAATAACCACTATATTAATTATTATATTAAATGCATCATTATTACATCAATTTATTGGTGAGAGTTTATTACGTATCTAGTCTAAATCCTGTTGTAAATATAACTCTTATCTTTAATTTGTTTGTTTTTTGTTTTTTGAGTGAACTATTTATTTTTTCATATGCAAACTTTGATTTCATACATAGCATAGGATTAAAAAATACAATTAAAATGCATATCAAATTTGTACAACATATTTCTTATTGAGTGAAATTGATTTTTTAAACATTTTTTGTGTAGAGGGGCACATTGTATAACTTGGGTATGGGGATCCATAAATACTTTGCATGCAAGCATGTGTAAACTGCTCAAGCCGACATATTGTTTATACCTTATGATTAATATACCTTAAGATTAAGATAGCTTTAACACCAATATGAAAGAGGCCAATAATAAACATGATACATAAGTGCAAACTTTAGATTATTTTATACACTAGCACAAATTCACTTTATCCTCATATTTATTAGGTCTCATAACACATGAGGTGCCAAGATGAATGATTCTGTACTCGCAACTACTCGACAATTATATAACCACACCACCAATTTGGTGTGAAAACAATGACATGGCACATAGAGGTTGATATTATCTCTTTGAGTATTTTGATATAGCTTAACACATAATCAATCAAGGGTTAAGATGGTTTTGTCCTTGTTTTATATTCACCATAATTATTCATATGATTTGAATAATATATTTACTTTTTGAGAACAACTTATGTCATAACACAAAAAATGAAAATAGATTATAGGCTGAGCAATATGAAACATAATATGGCAATGCAATGCATTTTTGTAGTCTTCAATAACTCTCCTCTGTGGGTCAATCCATTCATTTCACTGATGTTAAAATCTTAATTTGTCCTCAATATCCATTTGTCAGCTTTATCAACATAAACATTCTACATGTCTTGAAATTTTATTCACCGTAAAAGCTTAATTTGGATTCCTAACAATACCAAAATACATGCTTTCTTCTTTACTTAATGTGAAAAATCACATGAAATGTAACACCCTCTATGCAAAAAAAAAACAATTCCTATGAGCCCATTTATCATATTTTTATGTACATTTTGCTAACCTAAAAGAATTTAACATGCTCCATTCATAACGTGGAAATCTTGGATGATTCTCTATTATTTTTGGTGCTACTCTCAAATACTCTTTCAACATTGTCATAGCACTTCAACCATTTTATATTTGATCTTTATGTTACTTTTCATTCCATCTATCTAACCTCTATTAATTCACTTTAGTGATATCTGTAAAAATAATAAGAAGAACAATAACCCCTTCACACATTGCCAAAAACTATTCCCAAACTTCTATGCATTGTAAAAGATTGTTAACTGAGTTGGGGAGTGTTAGGACAAAATTTGACATCTTCAAAAAAAATTGTCCCACGCCAAAATTTTGCCAGTTTCATTAGCCTCAAATCATTGTGTCATTTTGCATTAAGCCTCTCATTGCCACAAACATCCAACTCTTTCATCATTTTTGTCAAGCCTATGAATTTCTTGTGTCAAACTTTGTCAATATTTCAAAATTTTTACGTCAAATTTTGACAAGGTCTCCCATTTGTCCATGTTCACAATTCCTTGGTCTTTGAAAAATAGTGATCAAAAACATCAAATTGCTCTTGCTATATTAAATAAAACCAAGTTTCGTTTATAAAAATTAATATGCAATTATATTATTTTAAAACTATTAAATAACATTTTGTATTAATTGTAAGGTTTCTTAATGTGAAAAATTGGGTTTATTATTCAAACCTCATGTCGCACCCAAATCTCCAAGTTGTCCCTGTTCACAATTCCTTGGTCTTTGAAAAATAGTGATAAAAAACCTCCAAGTTGTCCCTGTTCACAATTCCTTGGTCTTTGAAAAATAGTGATAAAAAATATCAAATTGATCTTGCTATATTAAATAAGACCAAGTTTCTTTTATAAAAATTAGTATGAAATTATATTATTTTAAAACTATTTTATTTAGTTTCTTAATGTGAAAAATTGGGTTTATTATTCAAACCTCATGTCACACCCAAATCGGCAAGTTATTATCGAATCCAGGCCATATATAAGCTCAAACCCAAGTGTCAATCCCGAGCATCAAGGATAGGTTTAAGTTTAATTATTTTCAAGGATAGGATAAGCTTAAGTTTATTTGGCTCAAACGCAACAATTTGTTATTTGAAGGTAAAGGGCCTTCTACTTGGTCAATAGTCCACAAGACATTAAGTACTCTCGAGAACCTATCCATTGGTACAAAATCGATACCCAAAATTTTAAGAGTGAACTCTATCTTAAGGATAAATGGTTATTCAGTGGATTTCTTTGAAGGTGCTTCAGTGGAGAGAGGTACTAAGGTAGCCATGAGTGCTTTAATGCTTCAGTGGAGAGAGGTACTAATTGTGTGGCAGGTGGCACCATTTTTTGTAGAGATATGACTAAATACAAGTGACATTTTAATGGCGGAGCAGGAACAAACACTAAATTGTTGGGTGCTTGGGCTTCGCTTTTCATTGCACAACAATTAGACATTCAATACATCTCGCTGATAGGCGATTCCAAGATAGTAATTAATTGGCTCAATAAAAAAGGAAATCTTCAAGCCATAAATATTGAAGGCTGGAAATGCAAGATTAGGGAGCTGATTTCGTCATTCAGAAATATATATTTTTAGCATATCTTCAGGGAGGCTAATGTGGAGGTGGACAAATTATTGAAACAAGCCTTAGTGACTACATGTAGTACACTGACATATACTTCTTGAGACAAAGAGAATGTTGGAACAACTTTTCATTTTAACATATTTCAATGCTTTCTCAAACCCACTGTTTGGTTATTTTTTTTTATTTGTCATGTACACATTGATAGAAAGTAATTTTCTCTGTTTGAACAACAAGATTAGGGCGAGTCTCTTCTCTTTTGAGAGTGAACTGCCGAAAGGTAGTATTTTTGTATATGAAGAAAGTTGGATAGAAAAGTGATGTAAAAGTTTAATATATTGTATTGATGAAAAATTATATATTAATATAATTTGTGCTTATTTTCAGTTGAAAAAAGTTTAATTATTTTCAATAAAAATATTAGGCCAATTACCATCCAGCTCCAATCATACAACCAAGAGGTAAGCCACTTATTGTGAGCCGAGGACCAAAGTTTCTCATATGCCAAATCACGAGAGCACCCACATAAGCGCCAACGAGTCAATAAAGGCACTACGCAAATACATAGAAAACTTTTTACTTAGTGCATGTGGGATAATTACCTAATGCAAATAAAATTGCCTAGCAATCAAACACAGGTGCCCTAGCATGCATATTTCAAACATTGTGTTAAGAGCATCCATGCACCAGTGCTCTCGAGCCTTATGGTTACAGCACGATCATGCCTTATCTTGTCAGCCAGCCCTGATCTTTTCCAGTGACTTGTCTGCAAGGTCTTCTATTCAACTAAAAACAAAAACAATCTACATGACAAGCATGTGCCCAGCATCGACAGCAGAATACCAATTACCAGGCTGTAGAGTATTCGCAGGTTCTCAATGTGGAAATGCTTATTAAGTAGTTGGATACCGTTGCTTGTTTTGCGATCATGATAGAAATTCATCGAAGGCATATCTTCCTGGCAAGGTGGTGAGGACCATTTTGCAACCTAAACGACTTTGTAGTTGTTTAAGGGTTATTATCAATATTTTGGAGATGTTAGACATCAAGCTAGATATTATTCATAGCCAAGATTTGCAGTGGCTTGTTCATTCAGTCAATAGTATAATGACTTGCGTAGAGGAGGAAAACTTTGTCATGTCCATGATTTTCCAGGGTTGTTTCCACATATTCATGTCTTCAGCACGTTGGATGGTCCCAGGAATCCAAAATATTCGCTACATTGGCTACAAAACTGTTTAAAATATGGAAGCAGTTCCAGAGATGGGAAATGCCTTCCTCATTTGCTTTGTAGGGCTATGGAGATATCCAACAAGGGTTTGGGATCTCATTGGAAACAACTTATGTTTAAGGAACGGCTCAAATGGATCATCTAAATCAATATGTTTCATTTTGAAACGTGGACATCATAGGCGCTGCAAGTGGAGATGGGATTGATAATGAGCATGGATCTGTGTCTTTATGGATCCGACCTGGTGACAAATGCACAATTTCCAGCGGCGGTTAAATCATTGAAACATGTAACCCAGCTCTATGTAAGTGTGGATGTAGCAACAAAGGAAAGATTGAAGGCCATTGATGGGCGTCTGTTTGAATACTTCTGGGGGCGTTTTATTGATTCATTGGAGGCTCTTCGTGACAAACAACAACGAGTTGTTTATTGTTTGACATTGGTCAAAGGTTGGATGCATAAATAGAGTTGAGATCAAGGGTGTTATTTATTATGGCTCGACTTCTACCTTAACTATTGAAAATGTTCCATGGCATCATGATGTTAAAGTTTTTGCAGAGGCTTTAGTGGCAAGAACTAAAGGTGAAACACAACAGCATGTGATGAATGAGGATCAGCATGCCAGGGATTGGGTGTAATGTATCAAATGCAAAAAGTGGCAGAGGATAGAGAATATTGAAGTATGTTGGGAGTCTTGGCGTTGCGATGACAGTGCATGTCATGTTTTGAGTGCTACTTGTTCTGCTTCACAAGAGGAAATTAAACAGGATCTTTATGATTCTTGCATGCACATTGAACCAAATACAAATGTCGTTGATCATATGGAATCATTTAGTTCTTTGCAGGAAGACAAAGCTGAACAAAGTTTTGGACATGTCTAATCCAGGGGATGATGCAGACAAGTTGCATAGGATTTTCATAACTTTTCAGGTTGAGGTTTTACCTTTGATGGACCACACCTCTAGCATTGGTGCAACATTCATTGGAACCTATTCTACAGCAGTAATGGGTGACTTATGGGTTGCGGTATCTCGTGCAGATGATGCCAAGTGTGAAAGATTTTGAAATTATTTGCAGCTTGTTGGTTCCTTTGTAGAGCATCCTACACTTTGTGAACGATGTTACAAAGTGATAAATTTTGAAGCAACTCTCAATATTGTTGTGGCTGTCTAGTTTCACATCATAATGCCATAAAGAATTTGTTACTAATCTATGCTTGAATTGTGGATCTTGTTCCCATGGCCTAACAGTTTTGGTGGTGAGAGAAAAGATTTGATTAAGGTTGTAGTTGTAAATTCTCAGGGAAAAAAGATTCAAAATATGAGGTGATACTTCATCCTATTCTAAGAATTGTTTTTATTACTGGATTGGGATATCAAGTTTATGTAAAATAGAAAAAAGTGAGCAAAATTGTTATGACAGGTGGAAGAGTAATGTTATTTGTTAAAAAAGATTAGGACAGCTAGCAAAGTAAGGTATCGAGTTTTTAAAAAAGACCTATTTTATTGCCCATTTGGAAAATATTCCCAGATTTTCAAGAAATGATTCACAATCAAAATTTTCCAAAATATTTGTGGCAATTCATCACAGACTCAAAGTTGTTCCCAGATTTCCAGGCAGAGTATTAGCATCAAAGTCAGGCCCAGATTGGAGAGAAGATTTCTAGGCAGCAGTTAGGCAATTAATTCCCGATTACAAGACAGAGTATTAGCTTCAACAATCATTTTCCAGATTTTAAGCAAACAGTTCCAGGATTGATGGCATCAGGATAGCATTCAGTTCAGCTTTCCAGGAGAATAAAGGAGGCAGTTGAAGACTGGATTGGGGGTTAGCTTCCCGAGAGCCTTTTGGGATGGAAATGTAACTGAAGTCATTTTAATAAAATATTTGGGAAAAACAAGGAGATTCTGAGATTGTGTTTTGTTAAATCATGTCTTTTTCCTTGTGCTTTGTTTCTCATGTTTCCATTGATCCTCTTTTTCTTTTGTTCATTGGTCCATTTAGGTTGTGACTGCTACAATTCTGTACAACCACTGTTGTAGCGTATTTTAAAGCACATATTTAAACAGTCTTTCCTCTGTTTCGTTGTAAGCAAAACAAGACCTGTGTTAGGGTATTGTTGCTTAATTCCCGGGAGTTAAATGCAGCCTGAATAAATTTAGTGTCTCTCCTCCATCGAACAGGAAGTCTGATTTATCCTTGTTAGATACCTGGGTTTTTTATTCAGATTTTGTTTATCCAATATCTTCTATCCATCCTTCTGATTTGAATGGATTTAGCAGATGAAGTCATGCCTCCTTATTTGTTATTTTTAGTTATTGAGAGGCTCATTTAGACCCAGATCAAAAATCCTCAAAAGGGCTGATAAATCAATCAATATTTTGATGAACATGTGCTAGGCATGGCTCTATTGCAGCTAGAGTCAACTCTAGTGACAAAAAAAATTTGGCGCAGTTGCCGGGGACGGTTTTGAAGGATTCCATCTTCCCTGGTGTACGGCAGAGCCTAGACCTGTTTCTTGATGGTGAACAAGAAATATGTATCAAACATTGGCTGCAATCATTCACCTAATGATTCCATGATCAGAAGAATCCATATGATTCATTGGTGAGTCCACTGGTTTCAAGATGTCAAGTTCTTTCGTTGCTCGGATCGTTGCGAGGTTTGCTCCTTTAAATTTTTCTGTTGTTCTTGGTTTTCCAAATGTTGTTCTTGGTTTTCCAAATGTTGTTCCAGACATTAAAGTTTGGGGAGATATTATTCCTAATTTTAGAGAGGATAGAGATGACAATCCTGCAGAACATTTGTTTAAGTTTCATAAACTTATGGATCAATTGGATATACATCATGAGGATGTATTGATGAAGCTATTCATGTTTTCACTGGGAGTAGATGCTAGCAATTGGTACAAATCTCTTCCTCCTTCTGACATATCTTCATTGATAGAATTTCATGTAGCTTTTAATAAATATTGCAAGAGAATTTATTCAGCAGAACTCATTTTTAAATATTGCTGCAATATAGAGGTCATAGAATAGGTCTATGAAAATTATCAGAATGAGGAAGAATTTGCAGAGCAGGAAAATTTCCTTCAAGAAGATCAAACAAATCTACATGAACAGGGGGAAAAAATGTCAAAAAGCTTTCAGAATGATGAAGAAATTGTTGATCTAGATCCTTGTGAAGGCCAATTGCTTATTGAAGATCATATACAATCAACTTTTGAAAAAGATGGTTCTGACCACGATCATCTTGCTATTTTGAATTCTTTGAAAGAAATTTTTATCCAGGAGCCTTATCAGTCTTCTAATGCATTAGTTGCATTGAAATATAATGAACTGCATATTATTCAAAAGTCATTTCAGGAAGATTTGCAAGATGATTGTGATACTGATGATGGCAATATTGTAGATGCATTTGAAACCATCTCAGATGTAATTGTTTCTTATGAAGATCAGCCTGTCAATATTCAGTCATTATTGCCAGAGCATCATGAAATGGAGATTTCAGAAAGACAAGATTCAATTTTTTTTTATGATCAGACTATATATGATGAGTATCCAGAGGATGTAGCACATATTTCTTTTTCAGCATCCATTCAGCCTTACAGCGGTCCTCCTTTGTTTTATGAAGATAAAGGAAGTGATATTGAAATGCAAAAGGAGCAGTCTTCTATATCAGCACCCATGAGACTTTATAGCAGCGATCCTATATATGATAATTATCAAGCAGACTCTTGGACAGACAGTGAAGGAGATAAAGAGCAATTACAAGAGCAGGTGATTATGTCATCTTCTTCACCAACTGTTGAGCAGGAGATACAAAAAATCAGCGAGCTCACATCTACCATTCTTGAATCAGAATCTGCAAGAGGCATCCAACAAAAAGTGGTCAGCAATGTCAATCATGAAGCAAAAAGTATACAGAAGTATCTCATTCAGTTTGGACAGCAGTAAAAGGTATTGGCTGACTCTAAATATTTTATCTTTCTTCATTTCTATGATCTTGTGGCAAGTTACATGAAGTTAAAATGTAATTATGATTTTTAAAACTTTGTCTTCATAAAGGCAGAGTTTCATAGCTGTAAATGTGGGCTGCCAGTGCATCTCTTTTTAAACTCTTCAGTTTTTTCAGTCATATGTATGCTTAAACAGATATCAGCTAGTTAATTAGTTGCTTGATTGGCTGCATTAGAAATCAACTTATACTTGAGCAAATCAGTGGATTGGTTAGTTTAGGAACTGTATATAAATAAGCTCGTCTTTGTTTTATGAAGATAAAGGAAGTGATATTGAAATGCAAAGGAGCAGTCTTCTATATCAGCACCCATGAGACTTTATAGCAGCGATCCTAGATATGATGATTATCAAGCAGACTCTTGGACAGACAGTGAAGGAGATAAAGGGCAATTACAAGGGCAGGTGATTATGTCATCTTCTTCACCAACTGTTGAGCTGGAGATACAAAAAATCAGCGAGCTCACATCTACCATTCTTGAATCAGAATCTGCAAGAGGCATCCAACAAAAAGTGGTCAGCAATGTCAATCATGAAGCAAAAAGTATACAGAAGTATCTCATTCAGTTTGGACAGCAGGAACAAGTATTGGCCGACTCTAAATATTTTATCTTTCTTCATTTCTATGATCTTGTGGCAAGTTACATGGATTCAAAATGTAAGTATGATTTTTAAAACTTTGTCTTCATAAAGGCAGAGTTCCATAGCTGTAAATGTGGGCTGCCAGTGCATCTCTTTTTAAACTCTTCAGTTTTTTCAGTCATATGTATGCTTAAACAGATTTCAGCTAGTTAATCGGTTGCTTGATTGGCTGCATTAGAAATCAACTTATATTTGAGAAAATCAGTGGATTGGTTAGTTTAGGAACTGTATATAAATAAGCTCGTCTTGCGCATTGGTGTGCAATGTGTTTTTCATCCTAATGTGGTGTATAGTATATCAGAGGAATAATGACTCTATAGCCCAATGGAGGCATTGGTGTGAACTCTTTTCAGTTGCAGAGATTATGAGCAGTTTTGGTTTGCAGGAATGGGTTTCAGAGCATATACAGGCACATGAAGTAGCACGTTTCAGAGTTTGACAGAGGTCATTTTTAGAATGTGTGCAGGATGAAGCACGTGGTCTACTGTTCTTGGCGCTTTGCAGGAAAGCTCCATCCCAGATGGAGCCAATGTTAGGACAAAAATTGACATCTTCAAAAAAATTTGTCCCTCACCAAAATTTCGCCAGTTTCGTTAGCCTCAGATCATTATGTCATTTTGCATTAAGCCTCTCATTGCAACAAACCTCCAACTCTTTTGTCATTTTTGTTAAGCCTCTGAATTTCTTGCGTCAGACTTTGTCTGAATTTCAAATATTTTGCATCAAAATCTGTCGAGGTCTCCCATTTGTCCCTATCCACAATTCCTTGGTCTTTGAAAAATAATGATCAAAAGCATCAAATTGCTCTTGCTCTATATTACATAAAACCAAGTTTATTTTATTAATATGAAATTATATTATTTTAAAACTATTTTATTTAGTTTTAAAATAATATTTTGTATTAATTGTAAGGTTTTTTAATGTGAAAAATTGGGCTTATTATTCAAACCTTAGGTCGCACCCAAATCTCCAAGTTATTATCGAATCCGGGGCATATGTAAGCTCAAACCCAATTGTCAAGCCCGAGCATAAATGATAGGCTTAAGTTTAATTATTTTCAATAACAATATTGGGCCAATTACCATCCAGCTCCAATCTTCTCCAATCATACAACCAAGATCTAAGCCACTTATCGCAGGCCGAGGGCCAAAGTTTCTTCATATGCCAAATCACAAGAGAGCGCCCACATAAGCCGCCAAGGGAGAGCCCACATGAGTTTTGTGAGCGCTCAACTATATAAATACATACATAATTTTTTACATGGCGCATGTGGGATAATTTCCTAATGCAAATAAAATTGCCCAACAATCAAACACAGGTGCCCTAGCATGCAGATTTCAAACATGGTGTTAAGAGCATCCATGCACGAGTGCTCTCGAGCCTTATGGTTAAAGCACAATCATGCCTTATCTTGTCAGCCAACCTTGATCTTTTCCAGTGATTTGTCTGCAAGGTCTTAGGGGAGACTCTCATCCCATGTGCGAGGGTGCTTGGAATTATACATGTATAAGATATGCACGATCATTCGATTTACGACCTCGGTTTGGCCATCTGTCTGGGGGTGGAAGGTCGTGGATTTGATGAGCTTGGTGTCCAACAGTGACCAGAGGCTTGACCAAAATGTGCTGAGAAATCGACTGTCCCAATCTGAGACAATGGTTTGTGGGATTCCAAAATGTACCCAAACTTGTTCAAAGAAGAGCTTGGCAGTGGCCTCTGCTGTGATGCTCTTCTTGCCGGAGACCATAATCGCCATTTTAGAAAAGCGATCCACAACCACAAAAACCCAGTCATTGCTCCGCTTGGTGGACGAGAGGTCTGACATGTAGTCCATTGAGATGGATTCCCATGGCCTGTCAGGAGTAGGCAGAGGGGTGTACATGCCATGTTTCTTAGTGGTTGGTTTGGCAATCGCGCAGGCAGTGCAAGACCTAATATACTTGCTGACCTCTTGTCGAAGTTTCGTCCAATAGAAATGTTTATGCAACATTGCCACTGTCTTTTCGACGTCGAATTGTCCTGCCACCCGACTGTAGTGGGCTTCCCAGATCATCTTCGCTCACTCGCTTGATGGAACACAGATATGGCCCAGATGACACAACTGCCTGTCCTTGAGATGGAAATTAGCGACAACTGTGCTTGTGCCCAACATTTGGTAGGTGGTGGCAAAGTCTGGGTCTGTCTCATAGAGTTGGGGGCATCCAGAGGTCTCATGGCCGCAAGAGTCTAGCACCGTGGTGAGTGTCGCGACTGGCGGTCTGCTGAGGCAATCAACGACGCGGTTGGTGCTTCCCGTTTTATACTTGATGTTGAGGTGGAATTGCTGCAAGTACGTGGACCACTTTTGATGGCGGTCATTCTGCAATTTGTCTTGTGTCTACATAAACTGCAATGGCTTATGATCAGTGTGGATGATTGTTTCCTTCCCAAGAATGTAATGTCTCCACTAGCGGTAGGCTTGCACAATGGAGTACATTTCTTTGTCGTATGTAGGTGTAAGACCTTAATTTCAATTTTTAGTTCATTGTTTTCCTTGATTTTCTTTACATCATAATAATCAACATCATCATGATAATCAACAACAAGCTAATAACAACAATATACTAACAACATAGCATCATAATAAAAACCTAATAACAACATCATAACAACAACAATATAATGACACCAGATCACTAGTAAAATGCATGAAGTATCTACCTCAACCTGTAGCTTAGTTGATTTAGCCCATTTCCTAGTTGTTGATGATCCTGCCCAACTACCCAAACTGAATATTAACCTCCCAGCCAACTAGGAACAACCTCTCTGGCTCCCTAGCTCCAAGAATCCTTGCGGTTTTCTGGCCCCCGAGCCCAAAATTCCTAGCAATAGCAGTACTTATGAGAGTCCCCCAAAACAATTCTTCTAATTTCCTCCTCCTCCTCTATCTTTCAGAAATTTTAAAACAAAAATGAGATCCCTCTTCCAAGTCCTCCCCTTCTTCCTTATCCTCCTCTCTCAAATCCCCCTCATTAATTTCCAACAACCTTATCCCCCCATTAATTACTTCACCCACCTTTTAATAATAAAATAATAAAAGACTCATTTAATATATTTTAATAGTTAATTAAATTGAAATTAAAAACTATGCTAAAATTAATCAATTTGGGTTGTTAAAGTAAGGTACTTACAGATAACATATGATAGTGTCTCACTATAATAGGCCACAGGGTGGCCATGATGAGTGAGAACAATGCCCACAACATACTCTGAAGCATCTGTCTCGATCTCAAAGGGTTGTTGCAGGTCTGGTAGTGAAAGTACTGGGGCTGAGCATAAACGCTACTTCAAATCATCGAACGATTGTTGTTGGGACCGACCCCACACAAATTTTGCTTTACCACAACCCCTAGTTACTTGGCTGAGGGCCCATGCAATATGAGAGAATCCCAACACGAACCTGCAATAGAAATTAGCAAGGCCCAAGAAGTTTCGAAGCTCAGTGAGTGTGGTTGGGGCTAGCCAGTCACGAATGACTTGGATTTTGGCTAGATCCACATGTATGCCGTGTTGATCAACGATGTAGCCCATGTAATGAACCCTGTCCATGTCGAAGGAGCATTTTTCCAAGTTGGCGTAGAGTTGGTGCTGTCGCAAGGTGTGCAAGACCTGTTGAATATGTTGCAAGAGTTCTTCTCAAGTCTTGTTGTAAATGAGGGTGTCATCCAAATACACCACTACAAACGTATTGGTGAATGTTCACAAGATATCGTCCATCATCCTTTTGAAAGTGGTTGGAGCATTTGTCAAACCAAAGGGCATGACCAACCATTCAAAAAGACCTTCCTTTGACTTGAAGGAGATCTTCCATACATATGTCTGTTCTATCGGGACTTGGTGGTAGCCATATTTCAGATCAATCTTACTGAAGTATTCGGCCCCCGTGAGCTGATCAAGGAGGTCGTCGATTCGGGGAATCGAGTACCGATTTCTGACTATGATTTTATTCAGGGCCCGATAATCAATGCAGAGTCACCAGGTTCCATCTTTCTTTTGTACCAATACGATTGGGTTCCCTCAAGGTGATGAGCTGGGACGGATGTGGCCATTGTGGAGCAGTTCTTGGATCTGTCGCTTGATCTTCTCATTCTCTAACAGAGAGCGGCGGTAGACTGGCCCATTGGGAAGCGATGCACCGGGGGTTAGATCGATGAGGTGCTTGACCTGACAATGCAGAGGTACCCCGATAGGTGAAGAGAAGATATCTGAGTATTCTTCCATGACCTTATCCACTTGCTTCTATTGTGTGGAGAGGTCGGTCGTGGAGACCCTGGATGTGGCTATGATCTTTCATTCATTCTGAGAGCGAATCACGAAGAAGACAAACTTCCCTATCTGAGAGATGAACTTTTTGCATTGCTTGGCAGAAATCAAAGAAATAACACTGGGTGCGACTGCCTCGGGTATCCTGTACAATTTCTTGTTCAAAGTAATAATAACAATGCGGCCTAGACTCATATACAACATGACGTTTCCATAAATATGGTTGGCCCAAAAGAACATTATAAACTTTGAGAGGGGCAACATCACACAATACCTTTTCTTTGAAGGGCTTGATGTTGTATGACAAGCGACATTGTTGGTTGACGCGGATGTCGCGTCCTTGGTGGAGCCATCCGATGGTGTAGGGTTGTGGGTGCGACGTTGTCTGCAGGGCAAGTCGCTTGACAACTTCTACTAAGATGAGGTTCTTTTGGGTACCACTATCAACGATGAAGTGCAGTGGGGTACCCTTGACCCACATCTATAAATGAAAAAGGTGCTCGCCTTCCTCTGGCTGGTCTGGTTCACCGGGCTGGAGTGTGGTCGTAGCAATGGTAGCACTGGGTTCTGCGTCTATGATTCATCTATTGAAATAATGTAACTGCGAAAAGCATTCGTATTATTATTTTGTTATTGGATTAAATCCCCATTATGGATTAATCATGTCATTATTATTATTGGATTAAATCCTCATTGAGGATTAATCATGTCATTATTATTATTATTGTTATTGGATTAATCCCCATTGAGGATTAATCATGTCGGTAATTGTATAAGGACC
>SNQJ01S0050738.1:61211-77262 GCA_010110895.2 Picea sitchensis | reverse complement strand
GTTGGCTGTTATAAAACAACAGAAATTAAAACTTATGACAGCAAGAAACTTAGAGTCTTAGCTTGGTCAAAGACAAACCAAGAAGACAACTGATAGGACCTGGAAATTTCTACACATACTTATCAAAAATAGGTGAACAAAAAACCTCTTTATCTTGCAAAGAAAGACAAGCAATGCTCAGATCCTTCTCTCCAATCACAAGTGAAAACATATCATAGGGAACCTCTTGAAAAAGTTCAGAAAAATATTCTTCTCTAAATGTTCCTTCATGCAAATCAAAGGCAACAGGTGCAACAGAGATAAGGTCCGATGCATCTACAACTATGAAATTCTTATTTGTATCATGAAGATCTTCCTTAACAATATAATTTTCACCTTAACAAACAGAAGAAAAGACTACTTCCTGTTGAACTTGTTTCTCGAATTCATCACAACAACCTTCAAAGAGACTTTCAGCTGGAAATTCATCTTTACAAAACAAATGGAAAGCATAATGAAAACTTGCCAATGAGTGAATGCTTGAAGCTGGAAGAGATCTGCACCAATCAAGGGAAATCCCCTCTAATGAATACCTGAAAAGCTTAATTTGAACGTCCTCATGTACAATTCCAAGCCGATGAATAAAATCATGAAAATCCAGCAAGTGTTCAGCTGACACTTCCCATTCTTTTCCTTGAAATATGGGAATACTACGTTCCCATTCATATCTACTAGGTATTGGATGAGGGTAACCATAAATGCTTGAGAAATTCAAAATGCATACCTCTTGTTCATTTCATACCAGTGAAGTCATCAACAAATTTCTGAACAATGGAGTCGCCATTGAATTTATCCTTCATGGAGTCGCCAAATAGATAATTACAACCAAGAAAATGTCCAGGCTTTGTCTATCATCAAAACTGGATCTATGTCATCTCCCAAGGAAGTTGAGCTTCAATCTCCTCTCCCCGGCAGCGACGCCAATTTGTTATCTCTCCAAGAAACTCTTTGAGGTTGTAAGTCAAAGATGTTTGGTAACTTAAAGTAAAACTGTTTTTGTGTTTATGTATGTGTGGATCAATGGGATAACTCAACCTTAATGGATTGACATTAGGATAATCAACAGTATACGATCAAATATGACAGTGCTTTCAAAGATTAATGATCAGACAAATAGCTTTGACTATGGTTGAAGAAATCAATGCTTATAAACTAGATACACAATGATGGGTTTAATAAACAATACAAATAACTATTAATCAAGCTATGAACTGACTAATGAGATGACAATCATTAGTAGTTAAGACAACTTGAATAAGAGTACAGAAAAGAAGGTAATCGATGAAGGTCTAACATCAAAAGTGAAAGAAGACTATGATTGTATATATATCTGAAAAACTGTACAATAGCAAAAGGCCCCTGTAGCCAAAACCAAACCCTTGGTTCCTCAAAAGTTTATGGCTTTATAACCTTTACATCAGATATCCAGATCCTAGAAAACTGGATCAGATTTACTTGAAATATAAAGTCAAAAACTAATACAAGAGAATAGGAAAGGATCCTATAAAGTAGGAAAACTCCTTATCTCTAATAATCTTCATATCTTCATGATCCTCGACAGCTGCAGGTATCTTCATGAGTTGATAGATAATTTGAATTTTCCACCTTTGCCAAAAAGACAATTTTTTTGCCAAAATAAGGTAGCAAACTCAATCTTCTCCTCTCGCTGGCACCCTTTAAAACTAGAACATAAACCCAATAATGATTCCATTAATTATTAGCTATCATTAGAAACCATCCTCATGGCATTTGGATCAAGGAAACTCGGATCTATGCAAAAATAGTAGCTTGCTTCCCTATTCTGTGCTTTTGGTGGCTGGGAAAATACATAAATATGTTTCTTTAATATTGACCTATGTCTCTCAAATCAAAATAGTTGGGTACAAACTGGAAGAGGCTTTTGTATATTGGATTTTTGTGAGAAAAAACCTCTCTCAGTTCTTTGAGATTCGTTTTCATTTGCCCGGGATCTTCATTTCAAAAACATGTGTCAAACAGGGAAATTTTGAGATCCAAAAATTATGACTTAGAGATGAATTCGATTCTCCCAATCTATGACACCTGTAGGAAAATTGAGAGAGGTTATTGTTCTTTGAGGTGTTAGTAACAAAATCCTCCACCCGTTTCTCAAAATGATTCTCCAGTCGCTCAGAATCATCATTTGAAAATGATGACTCAACATAGTAAAAACAGACTCTTTTGTACTTTCGACAGCTCATTTGCCCTTGAAAATCTGATTTAGCTGCCGAAAGCCCTGACTTTCGACAACTCACAACACTATAAAATTACCATTTAGCTGCCGAAAGCTAAAATTTACTTTTGGTCTATTTTATGAGGTGAAATCCTCATTTTATTGAATTGATATGATTATAAGCCTTTCTTAAAGACTTCACGACTTTCAAACCTAAAAATAAATATTCTACCTAAAGATCCTCTTATCATGTGATTTGGAAATAATTTTCAAGTCATTTTTTATCGCTAACACCTGGATTCTAGAGCAAAAGTCTCCTCATATTCCACTCCCTCCTTCTTAGAGAATCGTCTCACCACAAACCTCGCTTTGTACTTCTCGATGTTGCCATTTGTTTCATGCTTGATCTTATAGATCCACTTGGAAGTCACCACTGACTTCCCCTCAAGTCTTTGCACAATATCCCACACTCCCACACATCATTCTTCATGATGGACTTATATTCCCCCTTCATGGCATCTCTACAAACTTGTCATCATGTTTCCTCCTCATAACTTCAAGGTTCAGAATCAATGACGTGACTCATCAATGCCATATAACTCGAGAATGTTTTAGGTCATTTTATTTTTCTAAAAGTACTATGGGGAGCTTCATGCCTCTCTGCATCCGGTAATGTATCACAAAGCCAAACTAGCCTCTTCCTGGTTTATGGAGCAACGACTCTAGGTGGGTCCACTGGTTCAGTTGGTTCTGTTGACTTCTCCCGATAGTCTAAATGATGATCAACTGGAACAGAGGGGCCTAAACCCACATCCTTCGGAGCCTCCTGCTCCTCACTATTAATCTCCATGTGAGACTCTTTGGACCTCCTAAAGGTTGTGTCTTCATCAAAGGTGACATCCAAACTGACCTCTATCTGGCGCTATCCTGGAATGTATATTCTATAAACCTTTGATGTCTCCATGTATCCAACAAACGTCCCCTTATTCCCAGAAGGATCCAACTTCATCCTTTTCTCCTTGCGCTTGTGAATGTAGATTGGACAACCAAAGATCCTCAAATGAATGACCTTTGGTTTCACACTTGTGAAATCCTCCTTAGGAGTCTTGTCCCCCAAGGTCCAGTGAGGACTCTTGTTCTACATGTACATTGTTATATTGGATGCCTCTCCCCATAAGAACATGGGTAAATCCTGATCATGAATCATGATTTTGGAAACCTCTACAATGGACATGTTCTTCCTCTCTGCAACCTCATTCTGTTGTAGGTTGTAAGGAACATTCAACTCCCTCTTTATCTCTGTCTCCTTGCAGAAATTATTGAAGTCCCTAGAACTGTACTCTCCTCCATTATCTGACCTCAACACCTTGATCTTCTTCCCTGACAGGTTCTCTACCTGAGCCTTGAACTCTTGTAATCTCCTGAAGACTTCATCCTTGGTCTGCATGAAGAAGATCCATGCATTCTGGGAGAAATCATCAATCAATATCACTATGTAGTGCAATCCTTAAGGAGGTCACACCCTGTAATTAGGAAAATCACGACCAAGGGGAATGTGGTCGCTCTGTGTGCACAGATCGCTTGCAACCATGATCGTACAATTGCAAAAAATAAAAGATTTGAAGAAGATCTATCAGATTTGGCACTGAAAGATTTTACCTAGCTTTAGAAAAGACTTATACGAGCTCTGGCACTGAAATCTTTTAACTAGCTCTGATACCATGTTGATTTTTTCTAATTTTCATATATAATAATTATTTCCTTATGATTTAAATGCTACTGCTACCATAGAATAATTACACATTGAAAATATCAACAAAACTTAGCAAACTTGATGAGAGGTTGTTGTAAGTAAATATTGTATGAGATGATTAATTACAATTGAGGGCTTCGATATATATACTTGGGAGGAGTGCCCTTTCATTAATGGACTCGTCTTTTCCATTATTGTCTTTTCATTAATTAATTTATTATAAATTATAAATTATTGATTATTTATATGTTTATACATTATATTATAAATATATTATTTATATAATATATTTATGTCGATGATTATTTCCTCACATGCACGTCTAATTAATATATATCACTCCATCTCAGAGCGGGCAATGTGAGAGCACCTCGAGTCTATCCACTCATCATCAGGAGAAAGACTACCCCTGGGCCATTCACCACAAGCAAAGCTCAGTGAGTGAATGAGTCAATTCCCTTGGTCAAATCAACATGACCAATATGAAGATATCTTAATTCTCTAACCAATATACAATATATTATAAAGGTTACTCTTGTCAATACATGTCATTTGAATATCCTCAAGGCCTCTCTTTAATAAACCTTATTAAATTATTTAGATGGAAAATTGAGCTATTTCAAAATAGATACATAAATATCAACCAAAAAATAGTAGTCCTTTCCATTGAATTTTCCCCAAATAAAGATGAACTCTAAAGGATTTTTCACTCTTTTCATGTTCTCCTATCTGAGAGCATTCTAATGAGCTATTGTGCACCGCAATTAGAAAATGGAGTGAAAAATTATAACCATGGTAATTTTTTTGTCTTGTTGTGAAAAGAATTGCTAAGCAATACCTAGCATATGCTATGCTCAAAGCATTGATATAAGGATGAGTTATAATGGTTGTAATATCATTTGAGGGAAACTATTGCATATTATATGCAACATCAAAAGTTTGGTGTATAATGCACAAATATCACGAAGAATTGATTTGGATCATTCTTTATCATCCAACGATGGTAATGGATTCTTATGTTTCATGGGTTTGACCTAGCCCTTACTTGGTTGTTTGGCATCTCATTTGGCCTCTAGCTATGGGAGACCTCTTTATGATTCATTTGGAGAATATGGTTTGGAAATTACTATGATTTCCCCTGTAATTGTTTTTGTCCAAACATTTAATCCACCCAGTATGGGGATGAAATGCACTAAGTATAGCATTTTAGTTTGTTGTTGTACTTGCTTGGTTTTAAGTTGAAATTTGGACCTTGGTCTTCAACTAGCAAATGATTTTGTCATGGATAAGATGAATTTCAACTGACAATGTTCTTATTTCTTTATTTGTTTGTTGTGTTTGTTGGTCTCTTTATGATTAAATTGATTCCCATCACTCTTGCATCATCCCTTTCATTTTCTCATTTGTCCATCTTGTCATAGTCATGGTTGTTCTTTTGGAGATATTACACACTCACCTAGGTAATTATTTTCCTAAGGTTGATAGTCCAATGTTGGGAATGTTGGAATACTGAGAGGGGGGGGTGAATCAGTATTACACAGTAATCATTAATTTCGTTTTCCACTGTTTCTTTTTAATCAAAATATATTATTTACCAACAATTAATCATGCAATTCACAATACATAGAGATTTAATGTGGAAACCTAAATGGGAGGAAACCACAAAACTTTCTTTATAAAATTTGCAATCACCAACTTACAACAGGCACCAATCTGCACTAACCTTTGCAAGCACCAACCTACAGAGGACACCAATCCCCTTAATAAGCACCAACTCAAATTATGGGCACCAACCCACAAAATATTTTTCACAGGTACCAACGTATAGGATACACCAATCTCCTTCCTTGCACCATCTTTCCACCTTGAAGAATTTGTGATTTTTAGTTTTCTTCAGAAGACCTCTCTAGCATGCTTCATCCTCTGTGTCATCAAACCTTAGATCATCTTCAACGCTTCCACACTTTCGTATGAACCTCGTAATCTATGTTCTCCTCACATCTCTTCACTCCACACTCACCACACACTCTTTAGCTTGATTAAGCCATCATTGTTTATAAAGTTTCCTTCCTCCATGGATTTTTCACATACAAAAAATGTGCTTCTGAGGTTGGCTCCAGATTTCCATTAAAACCAGGCTTAAAGGAAAATCCTTACAATCGATTCCAAATTCCTTCCCTTTTTCGTGCATGGGCTTGCTTACCATTCATGGCATAAATATCATCACCCAACAACCATTGCATCTTCCTCAAGATTGAGTCTCAACCATTGATTCTCTCATTTCTCATTGAATCGACACAACCTCATACAATGCTCCTTCGATGCTCACCAATCGTCAGATTTTGGATCCCAGATTGATCTCGTCCATTGATCTCAAATCAATATCCTCTGTCGATTTTCCATTTCTTTCGTCAGGACCACCCGACTATCAGACCCTTGGGACCTCATCACTCATCCACCATCAGATTTAGATATTCATTCAATCTCCATCGTCGATCTATGATAATGTTCATTGGGAGCATAGGGAGTCTGAAACATTCAACACGACTTCAACCATTGGATCGTTGATCAACGGTTATCGTTGATTCTCAAATTCCTTCGTCATCTGATTATCAACTCTACTCTAATGACAAGTATTGTGATGGATCCAATGGTCTTTGTAGTCTAAAATCAATGGCTCCCATTATGTCACCCCCTCAATATGCACGATGGTTATCTTATGTCCATTTTTCCTTTCGTAAGCTAGTTAGGTGGGACCCACATAGATCTACGGTTGTCATCATTTTTTTTTCGTCCACCAATCAACAGCCTAGATTTCTCCTCGAAGCTCCTTCGTCGGAGTACCTCCACTTTGGTCAGCCAATCTACTCTGACCAGAGCCTCTCTGATGAATGGTGGATATTTGTTTAACATCTTGCGACCAAGGATCAATATCTTCTCTAACCAAACCTTCCAAGGGATCTATGACTATGTACTTGATGACACATGAATCAATCATTCTGCTACGTGTGGCATTGATTCGACAACTAACCTCATGCTGACATCATCATGGCTTCCAAATCTTGTTTGTACACCATGTTGACTTGGCATTGAACACATGGCATTGTCCTTGTTCGTTATGTGTCCGTCCAGGAGTCGTCGATTTGACTTATCTAGGGTTGATTTTTGTCATCGATTACTTCGTCATCGATGATAGTGTCGTTGTCGGTAACTTGCTCATAAGGCTCGATTTTCCCAACCTGATGATACGGGGCCCCACTTTGAAACTTTCACTCTGATAGAATGTTTCCACGTGCCATCTTCCAGATCCATTGATCTAGTTTACTTTAATCATATCCTCATTGTCAATATCGTCATTGCCGATCTTGGAGTCGTCGTCGGTGATTTCTTTCAACAAGCTTGGGTATCGTCGTTGGCGATCAACCTTTTAACAATATTGGGCCCCACTTCATAATTTTTGGGAGAAAATGTTACATCAAATGAGACGATGAGGACTTAGGCAAATTTGACTCCAAATCGGATGAAGGAATTTTTCTTGGATGCTCATCAAGAAGCAAATCCTATAGGTGTTAATATAAAAGGCTGCAAAATATTGATGAAAGTATTAATGTCAGAATAGATGAATAAATCAAGTACACTAAAGAAGAAGAAGATGAGCATGAAGAATAATAACAAGAAAATGAAGAAAAAAAGGAGGAAGAAGAGCAAGAAGATGAAGAAGAAAGGAAAGAAGAAGTAGAACACCAAGATACACAAACACCATCAAGGTTTGTATAAAACAATCACCCAAAAAACTTGATTCTTAGTTAAAAAAATGTTAGAGCTCAGACAAGGAGGAAATTGGCAAACAACTCTGAGCAGATGAATCTCTCCCTACTATCCCAAGTAGAACTTAAATGATTTATAGAATCTTTGAATAATCAACATTGGGTGAGTGTTATGGAAGAAGAGTTAAATCATATTGAGAAAAATGAGACTTGGGAGCTTGTCCCAAGACCCAAGGATAAAAATGTGATCGAAACTAAATGGGTATTCAAGAACAAGTTGAATGAAGATGGAAAAGTGGTAAGAAATAAAGCAAGACTGGTATGTAAAGGGTATGCTCAAGTAGAAGGCATTTATTTTGAAGAAACATTTGCACATATTGCAAGGTTAGAAGCCATTAGGATGTTTTTGGCATTTGCATGCTTAAATAATTTCAAAGTATATCAAATGGATGTCAAGTCATCATTCTTGAATAGAGATGTAGAGGAAGAAGTGTAAATAGAACAACTTGAACGATTCATATTTTCATAAAATGACGACTATGTTTGCAAATTGAGGAAAGCATTATATGTCTTAAAGAAATCTCCCAGAGCATGATATTCAAGACTTGACAAGTACCTTCAACAACAAGGTTTCAAAAAGGGAACAAAAGACAATAGTATCTACATCAAAATAGATAATGTAGAAATGTTGATCATTGTAGTGTGTGTGGATGATATTATCTTTGGAAGTAATGGTGATAAAATGAGCCAAAAGTTTGCAGAAGAAATGAAAAAGGAATTTGAGATGTCCATGCTTGGAAAATTGTCATTATTTTTGGGACTGCAGATTACTCAAACTAGCAAAGGCATATTCATTGCTCAGACCAAATACATCAAAGAAATGTTGAAAAAGTTTGAGATGGAAGATTGTAAGCCTGTCAACACACCCATGGTCATTGGATGTAAGCTCAAAAAGGAGGATGAATCTAAGGAAACTGATCAATTTCTGTATAGGTCAATGATAGGAAACCTACTTTATGTGATAGCTTCAAGGCTAGACATAATGAAGATAGTAGGCTAGTTGGAATAGTTCAAGTTGCACCCAAGGAAACACATGTACAAGTTGTCAAACAAATATTTAGATATTTAAAGGGTACTTTGGAATTTGGACTATGGTATCCAAAAGGAGAATACTTTACTCTAACAACATACACTAATGCATATTGGGAAGGCAATGTTGACGAGAAGAAGAGAACAAGTGGAGGAGCAGTCTTCTTGGGCAATTGTTTAGTATCTTCAGTAAGCAAGAAATAGTCTTCAATCTCATTGTCCACAACATAAGAAAATTACATTGCAGCAACATCCTTTTGTACAAAAATTCTTTGGATGAAACAAACACTGCAATACATTCAAATAGAATACAAGAAGCCAATTTCAATATTATTCGACAACACCAACTCTATAAGAATTTCAAAGAATCTAGTGTTGCACTCAAAGACAAAACATATCCCAATCAAATATCATTTTTTGAGGGAACAGGTGAATGATAAGGTTGTCAATTTGGATCATGTTCCTACCAAGGAACAAATAACATACATATTTACAAAACCCCTACCTAGAGATACATTTGAGTATCTTAGACAGAAGATGGGATTCATTCCCATTTCTCAGTGAAAGTTTCATCTAAAAGTTGTTGGGAGCTCAACATAATCAAAAGCTCAGGGGGAGAGTGCATATGGGTGCATAGAAAAATGAAGAGTATCGTGTTAGGGAGAGCTATAGAAAGAAAAAAAGACTCTTGGCTACAATGAAAAAAAATCACCGAATACAGAAACCCTTTTTTCCATTGATTTCAAAGGGGGAGAGAAATGAGACAGAATGAGAATTGTAGATAGAGGAGACTTGCACAAACCAGTTTAAGAATATGTGTTGCCATCAATGATAAAGGGGGAGATTGTTGGAAATTGTGTTGTCATTGATGTCAAATGAATAAAGTCTTGGATGTCATTGATGTCACAAGCAGGGGGAGACTGATCATTGTTAATGATGAAGTCGGGAAGGTTGTGATGCCAGGTCCAAGTATCGAACATGAACCATACATGACTCCAAGGAAGACAGAGGAAGCTTCTTCCTGCAAACCAAACCAGACAAAGAAAGTTGAGAAGGTACCTGTTCATCTATACATCTCTATGTGTTGATTAAATTTCGATAAGATCTCTGCTAGGGTGCTTGATGACCAATTTGTAGAGGATCAAAGGAAGTTACACTGATTAAATTTTGGTGAAGGTTCTGTGAGAAGAGAAAGCATTAGTCGTTTATTGTTGATCATTCAACAAGATCAATGATCCAGACGTGAAGATAATGAAGAAAAGGCAAAAGAAAATATTCCACATGCATAAAGGAAATAAACTTCGATAAAGTCATAATGAAAGAGTGAAGGCTCTTAGTTTGAATGAAAATTGAAGAGTCATGGAACTGTGAGAAAGGAGATAATTTTTAGTCCATGGGACTTAGTGTATACCGGATACCAGAGTGCCACATGGAATCCTAAAACAATGCCATCTTGATGCCATGTTAGTGTCACATGGCACCCTAAAACAATGCCACATATGCAGAAGGATCCCACGTCAAAAGCCAGGACAACAACCACGTGTAACCCAGAGGAGGAAACGTCAGTACCATGTGTCGAGTCAAAGGAACACCACATGAAGGGTCACATAATCTACCATGTCAAGCAACCAAGACAACCTCAACAAATGGACATTGATGATCTGATCGTAAGGAAGATTGACGATGAAGGTCAATCCATTGCAGTGGAGACAGGTAGCTGGATCTTATCTAGATTGACGACAATGATTGGATCTAGATGAAAGTGGGGCGCAATATTGTTAAAAGGTTGATCATTGATGATGATACCCAAGCTTGTTGAAATAAATCACTGACGACGACTCCAATATCAGGGATGATGATATTGATTCTGATCTGTCCTCTATTTAGGATATAGATAGTTGTATAAATTGCTTCTCTCTAAAAACTATTTGATAGACCTGCTTCATTTATTATTGTTCTAGAAATTTCTTGTACATGTCTGTTTTTCCTTTCAGCAACCCCATTTTGTTGAGGATTTCTTTTTGTTGCATACTTTATTTTTATTCCACATGCTTCACAGAATTCCACAAACTCATTGGATGTGAATTCACCTCCATTGTCTGACCTAAAACATTTTATTTTCATCTCTGTCTCGTTCTCAACTAGAGCTTTGAATGCCTTGAATTTGTCAAATGCTTTAGATTTATTTTGAGGAGAGTAACCCAAGTCATTCTTGTATAGTCATCAATGAGTAACATGAAGTACTTTTCTCCCTACAAGCATTTAGTCCATGATGGTCCACAAAGATCTGTATGTATGTTACACATAAAAATTACTCACTTCGATAGTGTCGCAAGTGTTATCATTACAAGTGTTATAAGTGTCGCATCTTGTCTGCAAGTGTCGCATCTTGACCACAAATGTTGCAAGTGTCAAAAACATCATACTGCCACCTTGCCTATGTCATACCTCTAACGACATCATAGGGACACTTAAGACACCTCAAAGACTAGTTTTGAAGAAGAGAAATCAGTTGACAAGAAGTACAAGCATTTTGCCATTGGAAAAACCACTCAAATATGAATTTTGGAGAGGAGCGCTCCCCTACCCACTGTCAGGGAGTGATAGCGCTCCCTAGGCCTCTTTGGGGGAGTGTTTGAGTGCCCTGTGCACCCTTTTTGGGGAGCGCTACCCTTTCTGAGCGAGTTTTTGGTTTGTTGAGCCAAATCAGGGAAGAATCCCCTCAATTTTTGAAGGTGGTTGGATTCGAATAGAAGGTCAAGTCATGATCTTAGGGAAGAGCCTCAACTGAAGGAGAAGAATCCTCAACTTCCCAAAGATATCTCAAGTGGTTGGGCCTCTCCAAGGTTATATAAGGAGGCCTCCTCATGGTGAAAGGGAGGTAGAGACTAGAGATTGATACCAAACTTATGATCTTGTAAGTGGTATTAACATAGGAGATGCCATCAAAGAAATCAATGTAGATTACTTGAGAAAAGGGGTTGGACAAGGAGAACTGGAAGAAGCTGTTGCATCTTCATCAAAGGATTGTAAGTACTTTTACTTGTTCTCATTAATAATAAATGCTTGGCCTGTTTCTTTCAAATTTATGTTCATTCCACATGAATTTGTCTATAGTAGATGGATCTATATTTGAGATAATCTCAGTAGAGTAGGAAGTCCATTGTATCTTTGTTTGTACTACAGAACCTATCAAGGAGCTTAGGATCGAAGCTCAGCCATACTTTGCAAGGACAAATGTCGTTAATAGGGTACATATATTTCTTCTTCTCCTTCGAATATTAGCTTGATTAGACCTAAAAGGATGTCAGTGTCTGTAACACCCCCGACCATCAACCCCATGGTCGGGCCAACGCTACTATGCGAAAAAACATTTATGGAACACATTATGCATTCTAATGAACTTAAAATGCTTAATTACAGTTAAACACAGAATTACTGCTAGCATTTCAGAGTTAATGGAAATAACAATAATTCATATGCACAACAAAATACGTGATAACATTGCAAGAATCATAGGTATGCAATTTAATTAATTACAGAATTACAAAACATAGTGACACTTATCTTTGAAACTGTCACGCACCACCAACTACATGTAGACCTTCCACGAACCTCCCATCCTTAGACCACGCTGCTCATCACTCTCAGTAGTAGGTCACACCTAAGTTGGGACTAAGCTCCATTGGGTAAGGAATCCTAGGCTAGGTAAGGTTTACAGGAATAATACACGTAAAAGAAGGAGGATTCCCTCCCAGGAACCACTTATGCCCACTGCCCATAGACTCTCCTTCCCCACATGCCTGTCCCACCCCAGGAGTATACACCTTCTCTGTCACCTAGACAATCATTTGGCTTCTAAGCTCCCTTTCCTTGGGCTTCAACAATAGACCGGACCGAAAATATCTGAGATCTGTGGTAGCTACAGGGTTCCTTCCAGGAGCTCTCTCCTTCCTCCGTGCACTCTCTCACCTGGAGAGAGTCGCTCACAGGCTTGGTAAAAATTGTCTCTTCAACAACAATCACCTCCGTCACAACATCAACAAACCACACCCAGCCAAGAACTGCATGGCCGCCACAGTCAACTGGGACAACAAACACGAGTTTCCTAAAATAGGTGATAGACAAATGCTTCAACCCAACAAGGCTCAAAAATTACGGGATATTCAGTTTTCCCAACCATCCATACAGAACAGACTCATGGTTCTGGGTTTCGGGAATGCATGATAAGAAATCCATGTGAAGGTCCAACATAGACTCGACGATTTTTTACAGAGGGTGTACCGAGTCCTCCAGAAATCAACACATGCCTTTTTCAGTTTCAGAGTTGTGTGAGGGTATTCTTGCAGAGGTCATACAGGATTCCCGGTTCAGACAGTTGACGGTAGAATGGAGGAGGAACCCCCATCACGACTCAACTCAACAGTTTTAACTGTATGCGCTTGGGTTGACACTTGTCACCCATGAAGCTCGTTCCTTCCCATTTGGAAGTCACTCATCCTTCCAAAGAACTTAGGATATAACATCACATTAACACAACTTTGGAATAGGAATAATTTAATATTATTCTCAAGGGTTTAAGCCCCCTCAGCTTAGCCCCTCTTCCAACCTCTCAGCCCCCTCTCCCTTACCCAGGCTTCATGGATGCTTAGTCCCCCATCACTCATTGTGGTCGGTCCACACACAGAGATGTTTTGTATTAATACTGTGCATAATTACATGTACAAAAATCAGGCTCCTGGCCTTCAACACTTAGGCTCCCTGGTCTAATAACACATAAGCCCAACAACTTATATAAAATTGGCTCACCAGCCTATAAAACATAATTACAATTCATAATGCAAGCTTTATACTTCATAGACATGATTTACAACATGGATCGACCTTGGGGACATTACAATCCCCTCCCCTTATTTTTGCACTGTCCTCGGTGCAACTTTACACTACATCTGCAAGCTTTTCAAAATTTTCAAAAAGATGCGGGTACTCTGCCCGCATAACATATTCATGCTCCCATGTCACATCCTTAGGACCGTACCAGGTCCACTAGACCTTTACAAGCCCTATAGCTCGATTCCGGAGCTGTTTGTTTTTCCTATCCAATATGCACACAGGATGCACTTGCAGGACACCTTCTTGTTCCACCTGAATCACATTCCAATCGATAACATGATTAGCATATGGTATATATTTCTTAAGAAATGAAACACGAAACACATTATGTACAGTCATAGATGCAGGTAATGCAAGCATATATGCAACTGGCCCAATCCTTTCCAGGATTTCAAATGGCCCACAAAATCTGGCTGCCAACTTGGCGCAACTTCCCAGCTTCAGGGAACTCCCATTAACTTTCACTTTTAGGAAAACATGATCACCCACTTTGAACTCTCTATGGGTTATGTTCTTATCAGCATAACTTTTCTGCCTGTCCTGGGTAGCTTTCAAATTCTGCTTAATTTTTATCATTTGGTCCTCCATCTCCTTGAGCAACTCTGGCCCAACTACTACTTTATCAGCTGGATTATCCCAACTCACTGGAGTATTTCACTTTCTTCCATAAAGTGCTTCAAATGGGCTCATCTTCAACAATGCATGATACACATTGTTGTAGGCGAATTCTACCAAGTGCATGTAGTCTTCCCATTTTGATGGTTTGTCCATCACATACATTCTCAGTATGTCTTCTATTACTCTGTTCACCCTCTTTGTCTGTCCATTAGACTCAGGATGATAAGATGTACTAAATTTTAGATTCATTCCAAATCCTTTGAACAATCCTTTCCATAAATTCGAGGCGAATTTCGGGTCTCTGTCAGACACAATCATTTTAGGAATTCTGTGCAATCGTGCCACTTCCTTTATGAAAATATCAACAACATCTGCTGCCTTGTGAGTAGTTTTTAGTGGAATAAAATGGGCAACTTTTGTAAGCTTTTCCACCACCACCATGATCGAATCATGCAGGTTGGTTGTTCTGGGCAATCTCGTAATAAAATCCATCGTTACTACTTCCCACTTCCACTCAAGAATGGGTAAAGGTTGCAACTGTTAATATTATGGTAGCTGCGGGAGGTATTTACCCCCATGTGTGAACCTGACGAGAATAGAAGACTCCGAAAAGCAAGAGAAACCCTAATGAGTTGGCTAATAACCCTATAAGTCTTGTCAGCTCAAGAAGATAATTTATATTAGGCTATTAGCCTCCAAGAGAAGAAGTCGGCCATAATTAATAATAATATACTGAACAGACACATACCCAGAAAGAGAAGTCGGCCCCAACAAATTGGCAGGATTACTATAAATACAGGGTGCCAGTTCTCATTTGTCACATCTCAAGATTGCAGTTTCCCAGTTGGTGTGCACTGCAGTTGCAGTCTAGTGCGCAGGTTTGGAGGAGAGTTGCAGGTGCAGCTGCAGCAACAGCTAGTTTCAGTTTTTGGCTTGGATATCTCTTGGGTAGGGTTTAGGACTATCTTATCAGCTTTTGTGATGTGCTATCCTTGGGGATTGATGTGTTGCTCCTTGTTTGGCTATCTAGCCTAGGGTTTGCTTCCAGAGGAATTTCTCAGGTCAAGGTTAAGGTGCTCGGAGGGAGGCTTCGGCCTGTGGTTGGGTGACGAGGGTATCGTCAATGGTAAAATGAGCACACCATCTTCTATATTCTAACAACAACAACCCTGCTGGGTGCCTATGCTCAACTTTAACTTTCTGGCACTCCATACATTTGGCGATGTATTCAACGATCTCTCTCTTCATACCCGACCAAAAGTAATGGCTCTTGACCGCTGCTACTGTTTTCTGATATCCAGGGTGCCCTGCATAAGGCACATTATGCATCTCCTGCAAAATCATCTATTTCAAGCACTTGACATTGGATACAAAAATTATGTTCTTGTACAACAGTATTTGATCTGTTTCCAATTTATAAATTTCCATCTTTTGTGGTGTCTTACCCTGTTGTAGCTTGTCTACCAATTCTTTGTACTGCAGATCTACATTTGCAACCTACAGAATTCTACTTTTAATATCAATTTGATACATGCTAATGGTTGTAGCATGTAATTCATGCACCCTCCTGCTGAGTGCATCAACCACTTTATTCTCCTTTCCTTTGATATGCTTGATCTCAAAGTCGTACTCACACAAAAATTCCAGCCACCTACTTTGTCTAGCGTTTAAGGTTGGTTGATCAAACAAATATTTCAGACC
>SNQJ01S0050738.1:43119-60666 GCA_010110895.2 Picea sitchensis | reverse complement strand
GGATCTGCCTTTGATAAAACGAGCATTTTCTCAACTTGGCATACAACTGGTGTTCTCTCAACACTTGCAGCACCATCCTAGGGTGTTGTTCATGCTCTTCCTCTGACTTGGAATACACCAAAATTTCATCCAGGAAGACTATGACAAACTTTTCTAGATAGTCCCTGAATACACCATTCATCAAGCACATAAAAACAGTAGGTGCGTTCGACAGCCCAAACGGTACCATTGTGAACTCGTAATGACCATACCTTGTTCTAAAGACAATCTTGTTGATGTCTTCATCCTTTATTATTACCTGGTGATATCCTGATCTGAGATCTATCTTCGAAAATATCTTTGCATCCTTCAACTGATCAAAGAGATAATCAATCCTCGGCAGAGGATACTTGTTCTTCACTGTTACTTTGTTCAATTGCCTGAAATCGATGCACAATCTCAGCGTTCTGTCCTTCTTCTTTACGAATAGGACCGAGGCACCCCAAGGTGACACGCTTGGGCATATATAACCCTTCTTTAGAAGTTCTTCAAGCTGTAGCTGTGACTCTTTCAGTTTTGGTGCACTCATCCTGTACTGAGCCTTCGACACTGGAGCTGCTCCAGGCATCAAGTTCACAGAGAAATCGATATCCCTTTTCGAACGTAGTCTAGGTACTTCCTGGAATACATATTTGAACTCTTTAAGTACCTCATGATCCTCAATACTTGACACCTTATCCTTAGGCGTTTCCCCCACATGGGATGCAAATAATTGACAACGTTTTCTGTAGCACTTCTTCAGCTGCATTGTTGAGATTTATCTAATAGTAACAGCTCTAGGAATTCCTTGGATGACTCTTTGATTCCCTTCTTAATCTAAGCAAGTGAATGCCTTGTTCCGACAGTCCAAGATGGCATGGTGTTGGTCCAACCAGTCCATCCCAATTAGACAGTCATAAGAGCCTAACGACATAATGTTCAAATCGGCCCTCGTGCTCAGTCCATTCATGTCTACAGGACAGGACTTGACTAACTCCGTGACTTTCCTCTTGGTTCTTGTAGCTAGCTACACTAACCAAGACTTTTCATGTTTTCTTCTTATCAAATGCAAACTTTCTACCACTCTAGGGTCTATATAACTATGGCTAGCCCCTGAATCAACTAAAATAGTAAATGGTTGGTTTTTTATCATACCTTCTACTTCAATCATGTGCAACTGATACTCATCTTTTTTGTTTTCTAGGGCTGCGTAGATCCTTGGAATTCTATTGCCCATGTCCTCCACTATTTCAACTTGTTGAACATTGTGGAGAACTCTTGCTTTATCATTTCTGTGGGGGCAATCTCTGTACCTATGGTTTTCTTTGCAACCCCAACATTCCATAGGTGGCGGCCTTGACATTTGCCCACTCACTTCAACCTTCCTGGGCTCTCTAAGAGACGGTTGTTCTTGAGGATTGTTTTTTAATAAGGGTGGTTTATTTCCCTTCTGCCTCTGTTCTTTCTTGAACTTTTTCTGGTCATCCCAAGCCTTCTGAAAGGTAGGATTTTCTCTTTGTTGTTCAAATAAGCAATTCACTCTTCTTATCATTTCTTCCATAGTATTTGGGTCATCATACTAAATCTTATCCCCAATAGGAGGCGGTAATCCACTCAGGTACCTCTGAATCTTGACAGACTCATATTTGATGAATGGAACATACTTCACTAATTCCAAAAACTTTTGTGCATACTCATCAATGGTCTTGTTGTCCAACTTGAGTTCAAAGAACTCTTTCATCTTTCTGTCATAATATATTTTAGTTAAGTATTTCCTCTCGAAATACCTCTTGAATTCGTGCCATGTGATGTCCCTTTCCTTGATGTGCTACACCTGCACAAGTTGATCCCACCACATGGATGCCTTTCCCTTCAGTTGATACGTGGAAATCTTGCCCTCTGCATGAGAGGAATAATTCTACAGTTGAAAGTATTTCCTCATACCCAGAAACAAAGTTTCGACATCTTCCTCCTTCTTATTATCTCCATCGAATGTTGGAGGCTTGATCTTGTTCATTTCCCCTTTCAATTCATCCATCCTAGATCTCCTGTGATTTCTGGTAGGAGATGGGCTTGAACTACTATGTGCTTCCCTACTGGAATGCTTTGGGGAGCGATGACGATCTCTGCTGACACTCCTTGATCTTCTTTTCCTCTCAGGGGTCCTGCGACTCTCTGTCTTGCTTGATTCACTCTCCTTTTTCAATTTATTTTCTAATTTTTCCAAGTTCTTCAACACCTTTAAGTTGAATTCACCCTGTCGATCCCTGACCCTCATGAGATTTCGGCTATCAGCTCGGTGAGCCTGGGCATCTTTCTGCAATCTTTCAATGATTTTCATCATATGTCCTTCCTTATCCATCTCTTTTCCTTTCCCATTAGAGTTTGACCCTTCGACTCCCAAGTTGGCATTCCTTCCTTCTCTTTCGTTCTCTGAATTGGAGGCAATCCGCACCTCTTCCATTTCTATACTCGACGTCGATTCGCGGCTGTCCTAACACTCGTTGAACTCTACACACACAACGTGCAGTCAACCGAAGTTTGTTAGGCCTTAAACCCTTAATAAAACTACAACATTCATAAACCAATCCGAATAAGAAAACATTTTGATTCCACAAATTTTCTGAGCTCTGTTTGGCCCTGCAATTTCCGGAGATAGCCCCCATTTTCTTAGTCCCCAACCCATGCGTCCACGGGCTGTGATCGAACACTAAACTGCTAGGTGCTACAAGTCTCTCCAAACGAAACTTTGGGTTTCAGGATTTCGGGGCTTCAGGGTTTTGGGTTTCGGGGTTTTTGGTCCCAGAGGTTCTTGCACTCGCTTCCCTCTCCAACTCCCGAATTCTGAAAATTCGATTTCCTTACCCTCCGGGCCCACAACACAGTTATCGCCCACCAAGGTAGTGACACATGGTTTCCTTAAGAAGGTCCACCTCACTCCTAGCGATGTCAGGGGCCCCCACTACTTTTACTTTTCGTTTCGAAGTTTCGGGCATCAGGAGTTTGTGCATCTACACATCTCGAACTTCCGTTTGCCGAAATTTTGAAATTACAGTCTATCATCTACTTGATCCAATGGTCCTGATTCCCCATGATCTGATGACTCAGATCTCATCGACATATCGCGTATCGAGATTTTGTGTGTCACGAGGTCAAAGGATTTTCCACCTTCGTCCTCCCTATTCCCGAAATGTCGATTTCTTCCTAGACAATTAACAGTCCAGATCTCTCTTAGATTGACGGTTGTGATCCAATCGTGAATTAGCGTTTCGTGAATTCTCACGAACTCACCCTTAGACCATTTCAAGTCACGAGTCAACAAAAGGTTGATCTCTCTCCACACGTCCTTTCCGATGGACGGTCCTAACGAATTCAGGATTTCACGTATCACAATTTCCACACTCCTGTGCAATTCCAAATGGTTTTAAACCTTGTGCACGTTCTCCATATTTGATGGTCGTGAGGGTTCTCCTTTCCTCTCGAACAGATTCTATGGCTCCAACACTTCTAGTGTGGAGTTCTCTCTCTCCCTGTGGCCATATACCACACCGGTTGCAGTTTTATAATACCGCTACACCTCCTGAGCTTTGTAACACAGTCAAGTAGTCTGTTGACACTCAGAAACATTCTGAGGTCTGAAATTAGTCCTCCAGACACAATTTCTTCTCAAAACCTCGGTCCAAAGACCACTTATCCAACCCATCCAAGCTCAACGTTGAAACCTGGCTCTGATACCATACTGTAACGTCCCCGACCATCAACAACACGGTCGGGCTAATGCTACTATGCGGAAAAACATTTATGGAACACATTATGCATTCCAATGAACTTAAAACGCTTAATTACAATTAAACACAGAATTACTGCTAGCATTTCAGAGTTAAAGGAAATAACAATAATTCATATGCACAACAAAATACGTGATAACATTGCAAGAATCACAGGTATGCAATTTAATTAATTACAAAATTACAAAACATAGTGACACTTATCTTTGAAACTGTCACGCACCACCAACTGCGTGTAGACCTTCCACGAACCTCCCAGCCTTAGACTACGCTGCTCATCACTCTCAGTAGTAGGTCACCCCCGAGTTGGGACTAAGCTCCACCAGGTAAGGAATCCTAGGCTAGGTAAGGTTTACAGGAAGAATACACGTAAAAGAAGGAGGATTCTCTCCCAGGAACCTCTTATGCCCACTGCCCACAGACTCTCCTTCCCCACATGCCTGTCTCACCCCAGGAGTATACACCTTTTTTGTCACCTAGACAGTCCTTCCACTACTAACCTCCCTTGCCTTGGGCTTCAGTAATAAACCAGATCGGAAATCTCTGAGCTCTGTGGCAGCTACAGGGTTCCTTCCAGGAGCTCTCTCCTTCCTCGACACACTCTCTCACTTGGAGAGAGTCACTCATAGTCTTGGTAAAACCTGCCTCTTCAACAACAATCACCTCCCTCACAATAGAAGAAAACCACACCCATCCAAGAACTGTGTGGCCACCACAGTCAACTGGGACAAAAAACACGGCTTTCCCAAAACAGGTGACAGATAGACGCTTCAACCCAACCAGGCTCAACAATTACAGGATATTCGGTTTTCCGAACCATCCATACAGAACAAACTCACAGTTCTGGGTTTCGGGAATGCATGATAAGAAATCCACACGAAGGTTGAACACAGACTCGACGGTTTTTGACAGAGGGTGTATCGGCTCCTCCAGAAATCAACACAGGCCTTTTTTGGTTTCAGAGTTGCGTGAGGGTATTCTTGCAAAGGTCATATGGGATTCCCGGTTCAGACAGTCGACAGTAGAATGGAGGAGGAACCCCCATCATGGCTCAACTCAACAGTTTTAACTGCATGCGCTTGGGTTGACACTTGTCACCCATGAAGCTTGTTCCTTCCCATTTGGAAGTCACTCGTCCTTCCAAAGAACTTAGGATACAACGTCACATTATCACAACTTTGGAATAGGAATAATTTAATATTATTCTCAAGGGTTTAAGCCCCCTCAGCTTAGCCCCTCTTCCAACCTCTCAACCCCCTCTCCCTTACCCAGGCTTCGTGGATGCTTAGTCCCCCATCACTCATTCATCGTGGTCGGTCCACACACAGAGATGTTTTGTATTAATACTGTGCATAATTACATGTACAAAAATCAGGCTCCTGGCCTTCAACACGTAGGCTCCCTGGTCTAATAACACATAAGCCCACCAACTTATATAAACTTGGCTCACCAGCCTATAAAACATAATTACAATTCATAATGCAAGATTTATACTTCATAGACATGATTTACAACATGGATTGACCTTGGGGACATTATAGTTTCCATGTTAAGCACTTTTCTGTCTTGGCCTTAGGAGTCTAAAGACCAAGAGGGAATCCGCTTGTCCGCAGGAGGATTCACCTGTAACAGAAATTGGCGACTCCACTGGGGAGGAGATTTTATTTTTATTTCCATTCCCAGATATTGTTTTGGCCCTTTTCCCACTCATTTGACCTTCTCCATACTTTATTTGGTTCTTAGATTTGTTTGATTGCCTCTTTATTTCATCATGATCACCCTGATTTACTGAAATTGCTTGATTTTTTGAGTTTCTGGGCATTTTTCTGAACTTTTGAAGCAGAGCGCTCCCCTACCCTTGCTATCAGAGATTTAACACTCCCTGGTGGTCTTACACAAAGCATTGGAATGCTCTGGTTCCCCTTACACCAAAGCACTACCCCCTTTTCTATGAAAAATCCTCTAGATTTTCAATTTCTGGGTTCAGTTTTTGTTTTTTGCACTTGCTCAAAGTTTCATACTCTCGGTTCATCTTTTTCATTTGCCTTCAAACACCTTATTTCTAAGGATTCATCCTCTTTTGTTTGGGAATTTGACATTTTCTTTCCTTGCCTTGAAGTCACTCTTTGTCTTTCCTGACCTAGAGTTAACTTGTTGTTTTCTCCTCATTTATCTGTCTGAGTGGAAGCTTTTGTGAGGAAATCCAAAGGTCTATGAACTTTTCATTTGATCTTTGAGGTTAGTCTTCCATCATTTCTCTTTTGTTTGAGGTTTTTGGTTCTTGTTTGCAAATTTGGTTATCTTTGTCTTTCTTGTTTATTCACGACGAGAGTGCATTTTTATTTGTGTGAGGTTTTGCTTCTGATTGTTTAATCCTGAAATCTTATTGACATTAGAAGTTTTACATCTGATTATCATTCACATATAAGAAAAATGACATATTTTAGTGATTGGTTCAGATATTAGAAGGCATTCTTGAATTTTTTTAGCATTTCATTGGATCTGATTGAGAAACAATTGTATGAGGATGTTGCATCTTAGTGTTTGATAGTGAAAACAACTCTTTTTCTTTCCCTTAAATAGGAATTCATTGAAAGAAAGGACTGCTTATCATTTCTTATGCATTTTTGGGAATTGAGTCATCATACCATCAGTTTCTCTTTCATACACCCTTGAGTAAAGAACAACTATAAAATTATCGCTAATTAAAAATTATCTAGAACATTTTTGTTTTTAGGATCTTCCACCAATATTAGACTAGGATTAGCACTTTGGATTAGGCTGTGAGTACAAATCTCCAAAGTTTCTCAAAAAAAACATTAGCATCTTTCAATAGGGAGAGCAAATCCAATTGTCGTATAGGCTTTATGGGATCCCCTTCTCACACAGGGGTTACGCACGAGGTCGCATTCGGGAGAATTATAGAGATTATCCCTTTGTGGTTCAATTGTTTGTAGTGGTCGGATCGTATATTGGGGGTCACTTGAAGGTATACCCACGATTATGTGTGGGAGCCTCTCGATTTGATTTCAGACTTGTTATCCTGCCCATACGTTCGGATCAGACTGTCGATTGTACCTGCCCAGGGGATGACTGGGAGTTGGTGTCCTTAGTTGTCATAATCTTTAGGTACTTACACGAGGTGACAATGAAGGTAAGTCTCACTGTACCTGGAACAGACATTGGTCAAACTCACTCGGTCTCCTTGGAGCGTAAATCCACAATTACTGCATGGAAGCTTGCACCAAGGTGAAAGTCCGTTAAGTAGGTTTCCATTGTAACTGTTCCACCATATCCTAGCCCCTTCTTGACTTGATCATGCGACATTGGATTTCATCACCAACTAGTATGATCATCGAGAGAAGTTTTGTTTTCTTTGTTTTCATTCCTAGATTTTATTAGTGTATGCTGTTTCTTTTCGTTAGTTGGCTCTAGATTTTCGACGTGTGTTGTTATTATCCAAGATTGAGCCTGTAAATGATAAAGGTCTTTGTCGATGGCATAGGATGCAAGGGATGCCACCTAAAGGCTACCAACCCTTACCTCCTAACCCTCCAGAAGACAACTACTGTGGAGAGGTAGAAAATCAATCTAACGCTGGGAGTGTTGTTACTCCTCCATTAGACAATCAAGAAGGCTCTTTGGTTATGGTTGAGAATCCCACTCCTCACACTACATCTGTGTCGGTAACCCCTCTCGAACCACTTTTTATTCGTTTAGACTCCCTTGGGAACGTCATAGATGAAGAGATCCCACAGTTACCTGAGAGAGCATTTACCGAAACATATATGGGATCCACAGAACCAACCTTTGGTGATGAGTATAGAAATCATGTTCGTCCTACCACTGCAGTAGATACAAATCCCACACCTGCTTGTTCTGTATGGAGGACTTCATTAGGACGCAATCTTTATGAGCATTTTGAATCCATTCGACAACCCTTTAATCCTCATGACCCTCCTGGTGAAACGGGACCATCCGGTCAAACTATGAATCACCCCATCGATCAGGTCATTAACCCTATTGTTACATCATCACAAATCCATACTAATGCTGGACTCATCACCTCTACTCATTCCCAAGGAACTTCGATCCCTACCCCCACTTTTACAAACTTTCACTTTACAACTCCACATGTTTCGCACGATCTTGCTGGGATATCTTTGCACCAGAGAATGCAAACCCTTGTCATCCAAATACAATAGATTGGAGGGAAACCACCATCTAGCAGACCTATCCCTCCTGGAATACCACCATTCTATGGCGGGCCTACCCCTCCCAGGGGACAACCCCCTTTTCATGTTCCTCCTAGAGGGAAACCTCCCTTTGCCAATCATACCCTGGTCGTTAATCCACCGCTGGAAGGGGGGCAACCTTCGTTTACTGGAAACCCTTCACAATCTTGGGGAGTATCTTCAAGAGGCACATTTACCTAACCCTACGTTGGGGTGCACTCATATCATAACCCACAAGGAGGAGTATTAAATCTTGTTCCTTATGGACCATCTTATGGAAAACCTTATTCGGGTGTCCCAAACACCACTTGGAGTCCTCAAGGACAACAAACTTATCCACCCCAAGGGTCTAATGTTTATTATCCCCCTAATGTGTATCTGCCTCCGGGATCTACTTCTTACCCTCCTCAAGGGAAACATGTTTATCCTCCTTATGGGCAAGAAAATCACCCGGCTTATAATGCTCAGAACCCACCGGGTTATGCAAATGTTTCTCATCCATCATCGAATCCTTCTTATCCTGGCTAGCAACAACCATATGTAGGAGGAACTACCAGTTACAGTTATCCACCTAACCCAGTTTATGGTCCTACTGGTGTTCCTATGCCACACCAGTATCATCCGCAAATTAACTGACAGTTACCTTTCCTTGCGACTCTAGATCTCCCAGACTTGTCTCGGTTAACCAATGATCCTATTTTTCATTCATCGGTTTGGCCAGTTATTCCAGCTAAACTTCCTTCTGATATTCTGAAATTTGACGAAAAATCTGGAGAAGATCCAAATAACCATGTGATGAATTTCCATTTCTGGTGTTCATCAAACTCCCTCATGGATGATTCTATACGTTTGTGTCTTTTCCAGCGAACACTTACGGGCTTTGCAACAAAGTGGTATATTGAACTACCACGTGCTTCTTTTCATGATTTCATCTCCCTTGCCATGTCTTTCCTCACACACTTTCAACTACCTATTCTCTACGAGACAGGTACTAAACTCTTGACCTCCCTTCCTCAAACTGACTCCATGCATATCTCTAACCATATTCATGAGTGGAGATGACAACGAAGGATGATCAAAGCAATCATTCATGACATATTATTGGCAAAGTGGTTTACTAAATAACTTTTACCCTCGATCGCTCACGATGTTTCTATGGGTGGCACGATCACCGAGGAAGAAACCATTGCTCGGGATCAATACTTATATTTGGTTTATTCACAATCTAATACTTTGTATGAGTTGCTTCCGAATGTTGTTCAAGCTAATTCCAATCCATCAAAGCCGTCATCCTCATCTCATGCGGACGGTGTTATCAATTCTATCAAAACTCAATCTACTTCCCAGTCGACCACACTCTCCTCTACCTCCCCCCAAACTTAGATTTCTGAGGTGAATGCAGTTCAATCTGCCCCTTCACAACAATCTAGAGGTAAAAAGAAAGAAATAAATAAATCAAAAAATACTAATAACAATGAACAACCAAAAAATCAATCTCAAACACCTGCTACCGAAAAGCAACCACAACGGAAACTAAAATTCCTGTGTATCATTTGTGGTGACAAACACTACACTCGATACTATCCACATCGCAATGAAATGGCCAAACTTTTCCAAGGAAATTCACAACCCGTTGTTCTTACCCAACCTTTTCCATAGCAACAATCCATGGTTGCTCAAACCCCCTCTCCTGGGGGCAGTTCTAGCCATCCTCATGATGATGCCTCGACAAATGCACATATTTATATGTTTAATGGGATTAATTTGACCACTCACTTTAATACATACAACACACCAGGTAACCCTGACAAAGGAAAAGTCACTAACAGTACCAGTACTTTACCGGATCCATCACCATCCTCTGTTAGTCCTCCATCAGTTAATCATCCATATGAACTACTTCAGATTGAGAAAACTACGCTCGACTCTATCTTACGCCCTCCTAAGACCACTATCTGTAAATCTACCTTTAATCCTAGTTCACGTGTTGCCCAGAACTATAACATTGTTGAAGATTTGGCTCAATCATCGTGTGCTATGTCTGTGTTAGAAGTTCTACAACATTGCCCCAGTCAACGTAGAACACTCTTGACTGCTATTGGTGCTGTTGATCTTGAGTCGTCCAACCATATCATGTTTAACCTGGACAATTATACATCTCAACTCTCCCACCAACTTGCTTTCCAAGTTGATGTTGTTGTTCACAATCAACAAATCCATCGAACTATTCTGGATGAGGGAGCCTCTACTTGTGTCATGTTTTTAGCATGTTGGAAAAATTTAAAATCACCCACACTTAACAAATCCCCAACGATGTTACGCGCATTCAATGGATGAGGTTTTCATCCCCATGGGATTTTATAGTCCCTATCCCTATAGTTGGGTGACAAAACCGTCAATGTTGATGTCGAGGTGGTCGATGCTCCTCTCGATTACAACTTATTACTTGGAAGTTGGTTTTATGCTATGACTGTTGTTGCCTCGTCGGTGTTTCGATGTGAACAATTCCCTCATCAGGGAAAAATTGTCACTGTCGATCAGTTAGACTTCTGTACACCCGACGCTCGCACTCCCGCTACCAACAATATTCCATTCTTGGGAGATCACAAGATCACGTATGAAAGTGTTGGTGTTGGCTTGCTGAAATATTCTATCCTTATGGGTACCTTCCCTACACCACTTCCATCGACTACAAATCATATTGCCACAATCGATATGATTTCAACCATGGCTTATCAATCCTTGGAATCATCTGACCCTTGGATTGTACCTAGTCCCTTGGAATTAGATGTGCTAGGTGACACCATGCCACTTAGTCCAGCTGAAACATCATACGTTGCTATCCAATCCGCTTCTCCCTCTTTGGATGACCAACATATATTGGCACCCGATAGTTATTCAATGCCATCGTGGTTAAATTCCTTGTCGTCTGCGATCGACTACATTTCCCCAATTTTTCCTTCTGGTGAATCTATTATGGAAATTCTTAGCGTCGACAAAATACCTCAGGATAATAACCATCATCGATCTTCTTTTATTCCCCCTCGTGAAGAAATTCAGGGAGATATACACTCTATCTTCCCTCTTGATGTTGATTTTCTGTTGTCTCCCATGACTTCAACTTCCGATGATTTGGATCTGGTAGTTGACATGGTGATCTCTTTGGTAGGGCTATTAGAGCTTGATCTCCTTGCCCCTGTCGTGACCCTCAACATGTATTCCTTCCAGAGTGATTTTCCTCCATCTAGTGAAGATCTCTTGGAATCCATGACCAAGTTTTGTCCCTTGACATGGTGTCCTTTCAGAGAATTATTCTCTTGGAAGCCATGATCCAGGAGAGGTCACGAGCATAGTTTCTCTTCTCTGTAGCAAGCTCGTTAAAAAATGAAACAAAGGCCACGAGCATAGTTTCTCTTCTCTGTGGAAAGCTCGTTAAAAAATAAAACAGAGGTCATGAACACAGTTTCTCTTCTCTGTAGCAAGCTCGTTAAAAAATGAAACAAAATCTTTAAGCATAATTTTCCTCTCTGTAGAAAGCTCTTTAAAAAATGAAACAAAAATTTTGGGATTGAACCCAAAGCCATGAGCATAGTTCTTTTCTTGTGTCAAGCTCATTAAAAAATGAAACGATCACCTCTCTTGAATCTTCTTTTCATCCACTCTTATCCTTTTTCTCTGTCTAGTAGAGAAATTGGTGACAACCTCACAATCGGTGAATGAATTGAAGTTTGGAGGGCATCTCTCCAGCCTTTGATGATAATTCTAGAGTTAAGCCACTAGCTTTCAAGATGGGGGCATACCAAGCTTAATCTTTGTTCTTTCTCGTGCTAAGAAAAACATGAGAATGTAACCGAGTAGACTTTTATCACTTTTTTGGACTTGCATGGATATACGAAAAAGGAACCCCTTGGAGTCGTCTTTAAGCTCTTTTCAGACTCTCTAAACATGAAAAGATTGTCAAGTGATCTTGCTTCCTTTCCCACTCATTAAAAGGTTTGAAAGGGCATCTATCGAGTGATAATTTATCTCTTTTTCGGCCTCTTGAGACTAACATTACGAAAAAGGACAACATTGGAGTCATCTTTAAGTTGTTTTCAGACTCTCTAAATATGAAAAATCACCGAGTTTACCTTCTCTCGACTCGTTAAACAATCATACATTGAAGGGCCCATATGGGACCGAACCCTTACTTCTTCCAGTTCGTTAAACAAAGGAAGATGGACTTACCAAAGGTGAGCTATATCGAGCATGTGTTAGCCTCCTCGAGATCGTTAAATTAAAAAGAGGTACTCGTCTATTTGGATGGGGGAAAAATTGAAGGAAGGAAGCCAAGCAGTTTTTGAGAACACTACCAGTAACTCTTACGGTCGCCCTTGAACATGACACTTTGTCTTTGCACGCATTTTAATCCGTTGAACCTTTGCACTGAGCCAATCCTCTAAGTTTGTTTTACTCCTTTGGGTCACCTGGAGAAAGTCAAAGAATCCACTGGATTATCAAGTTTTGGTCCATGTCATGTTTCTACTGATGTGCCTCAGTGTTCAAGGGAAGTATCTGCCTTGAGAGTCAACCATCACAAATATCCTGTTTCAATACCCGTGTCAATCCATGTTCATTTGATCTACCAATTACATCTCTGTGTTTGTTTCATGCCGTTGAAGGGGGATACATCAAGGCCCTCCTTCGACGAGTCTATTCCTGTCGACTTCAACACATTATCCAGGAACTAGACTTAGAAACCACTTAGTACCTTGGGACCTGCATGCCTCAATGGCAGGCCTCCTCACGTCCGATAGTGGGTTTACATCATTGACCTCTGATTGGATGATTCCATGGATGTTCAACTTCAACTCATCTACTCACATTCGTCGGAATGTACTAGAGTACCTTGGGAATCATTGACATCAATGGTGATTTCCCTCACGCTTGTTAACAGTTTGCATCATTGACAGGTAATCAAGTGGTTTCTGCCATGTTCAACATCATGACATATATTCACATGGTTAGATTCGTACTACATCGAGATCGGTAAGAAGACCCTGGGTTGAGTTTTCACTCTTATGTATACTTTTCCCAGGTTGCGAAGGAGTTATTTTGAACTATGACACATATATTGTTACATAGATCCACTTTGTATTGGTCATGGCTATGTCTTGTCATCTCGTAGATCCACTGTGTATTCTTCGTGGCTACGATCATTTCAGGTCATAGGAGTAGATATCCACATTGTATCTTCAGTGGCTATACCTTTTTGTCAATACAATTATGGATCCGCAGTGTATTTTATGGTGGCCATACCTAAAAAGTCTTTATCACTCAAGCATAGGTATGCCTGCCTTGGGTTTGAAACATGTCGTAATATTTGTATGATGGTTGTGTGCATATTTTTCTAGTTTCTCTACGTCCATACCCTTGCTCAAAAAATTCTACAAAGTACTTCAGTCATCATCGTCTTCCGACTTCGCACTTTGGGGGCCAATCTATTACACATCAAAATTACTCACTTCGATAGTGTTGCAAGTGTCATCATTACAAGTGTTGAAAATGTCACATCTTGTCCGCAAGTGTCACATCTTGAACAAAAATGTTGCAAGTGTCACAAACATCATATTGCCACCTTGCCTATGTTGTGCCTCTAATGACATCATAGGGACACTTAAGACACCTCAAAGACTTGTTTTGAAGAAGAGAAATCAGTTGACAAGAAGTACAAGCCTTTTTCCATTGGAAAACCCACTCAAATATGGATTTTGGAGAGGAGCGCTCCCCTACCCACTATTAGGGAGTGCTAGCACTCCCTGGGCTTCTTTGGGGGAGTGTTTGAGCGCCCTGTGCACCCTTTTGGGGGAGCGCTACCCTTTTTGAGCGAGTTTTTGGTTTGTTGAACCAAATCAGGGAAGAATCCCCTCAATTTCTGAAGGTGGTTGATTTCGAATAGAAGGTCAAAGCATGATCTTAGGGAAGATCCTCAACTAAAGGAGAAGAATCCTCAACTCATCCCAAAGATCTCTCAAGTGGTTGGGACTCTCCAAGGTTATATAAGGAGGCCTCCTCATGGTGAAAGGGAGGTAGAGACTAGAGATTGATACCAAACTTATGATCATGTAAGTGGTATTAACAAAGGATATGCCATCAAAGCAATCAGTGTATATTACTTGAGAAAAGGGGTTGGACAAGGAGAACTGGAAGAATTTGTTGCACCTTGATCAAAGGATTGTAAGTACTTTTACTTGTTCTCATTAATAGTCAATGCTTGGCCTGTTTCTTTCAAATTTATGTTCATTCCACATGAATTTGTCTACAGTAGATGGATCTATATTTGAGCTAATCTCAGTAGAGTAGGAAGTCCATTGTATCTTTTTTTTTTCTACAGGACCTATCAGGAAACTCAGGATCAAAGCTCAACCTGGATTTTGCAAGGACAAATGTCGTTAATAAGGTACATATCTTTCTTCTTCTCCTTCGTATATTAGCTTGATTAGGCCTAAAAGGATGTCAGTGTCCATGTTAAGCACTTTTCTGTCTTGGCCTTAGGAGTCTAGAGAATAAGAGGGAATCTGCTTTTCCGCGGGAGGATTCACCTGTAACAATGTACAAGTTCCAAAGGCTTGGAAGTTGCATATTCCTTTGTTTTGAAGTTCACCATTAACTGTTTTCCATGATGACACTGCTTACAAATAGTTCTTGAGGGTTTTATGATTTTTGGCATGTCTCTTACTGCTTGTTTGGTACTAATTTTTACCAGATTGTCAAAGTTCATATGGCCCATTATTTTGTGCCACATCCAACTTTCATTTGCATGTCCTATAAAGCACTTTTCTCCATTGATTTCATTAAGAACATATACATTATTTGGGGTTCTGATTCCTTTTTCTATCATCTTGCCTAAGTCTGTTTTTTTGATCTCACATTCTTGCGAGTTAAATATGAGATTGTGTCCTTGATTATACATCTATCTTACACTAAGAAGATTATGTTTTAGATATTCAACACAAAGAACCTTTTCTATCATACCTTTTCCGTTGTCAAGGATGAGGGTGCCTTTTCCAACTATCTTTGGTCTGTCATTGTCTCCAAAGGTAACGTTGCCCTCATTTTTATTCAAGGCGATGAACTTTGTTCTATCTCTTGTCAGATGACTAGAGCATCCTTTATCGATAACCCACTTATCCTTATTTTTTTGAGCACAAAGAACTTCTTGAACAAACAAAGAATTTTCTTTCTTTTGTTCCCAACTTCTTTTAATTATAGGTGAAGCTCGCTTGAGATTACTTCTACAATACTTTGCTATATGTCCAAAATTATTGAAGTTATTGTTAGAATATGATGGATGTGCTCGTTTTACCATAGACAATATCACTATTCTCACCCAACCATAGGCCAAATCCACCCTCCGAGCACCTTAACCTTGACAGAGAATCACTCCGGAAGAAAACCCTAGGCTAGATAGCCAAACAAAGGGTAGCACACCAAACAAGAGTTGATCAGATAGTCCAAACCATAACCAAGATATAGTTCAAGCCAAACCGTAATCTGCTAGTTGCAGCAGCTGCAACGACATCTCTCCTCCAAACTTGCGCACGAACTGGCTAACTGCAGTGCGCACAAGTGATCTCTCCAGTTCTGAGAATGCCTGCCAGAATGAAGACTGGCCTCTTGTATTTATACTAATTATGGCTAACTACCTGGGCCGACTTCTCATTCTAGGTGCCTATTTATTTAGTATATAATATTTCTTTTGGCCGACTTCTTCTCTTGGAGGCTAATAACCTAATATAAATTATCCTCTTGAGTCGTCTTGTCTTCTAGGGTTATTAGCCAACTCATTAGGGTTTCTTCTTGCTTCCCAGAATATTCTATTCTCTTCATGTTTACACATGGAGGTATATACCTCCCATAGCTACCATAATATCAACACGCCCTCCTAGCTAGGGAGATATTGAAGACAATGGTCTTGAGCACAAACATACCATTGAATTAGTAGTATCATCATAGTCGTACAAACTATCTCAAGATATGAGCACCATCATCACTATAAATGTCATCAACTGCATCATCTCTCGAAACCATACTCCATCTGAGTAATCAGACATGACGTTGGATAATTTACTCACTCCACAGAGTGACACAAGAGTCATTCTTCTAATCCAGACATATGTTCTAGAAGAGTAAATGTCCTGGACCATTTTTCATCTGGGAAATCTCTTTCCATTGATCTATCTAGCTGATAATCATTTCCAACATTGTTGATAGTCTTCAAGGCAATCATAACAATATCATTCAATAGAACACAATTGTGTCTATCCATAGTAGTACACAACTACAATCAAGTGGTACACTACCACACCAAGTAGCACACAAATACTTGATCAATAAAATATAATCACAATCAGTGGAACACATCCACCACAGTAGCATACATCTACTATCCAGATACTTACAGTCTCCATAAAAATCATATGATATCAACCTGCACATAAAACATTGTTATGATATAAACTGAATCATATGGGCCATTCTTCCACTCACATCTATGATATCTGGAAGATCATCTGCCCTTAGAAAATCAAACATCAATGATGAGCTATCTGGACTATTCTTCTCAAGCAAGGGAGAATAATTGTCATGATTTATGAGGCTGGACCATTCCCCACCCTGGGCCATTCCTCCGACACTAAACAAAGTGTAACATAGAGAGAATGAGTCTTCCCTAAGGAATGCATGTCCTTGATTGTTGAACCTGGACCATTCCCCACCCTGGGCCATTCCTCCGACACTAAACAAAGTGAAACCTGGAGAGAATGAATCTTCCCTAAGGAATGATTGTCCGGACCATTTCCTAAGGAAATGATTGTCCTTCACCAACCTCCAAAACGGACCATTCTTCGAAAATTCTCACAATTGTGAGCTTCGAAAGAATGAATGTCCGATGATGCGGACCAGTCTTCTTGATTAACCATCAATAAGAGATATTGTCCTAGACCATTCCCCATGTTAACCACAAGGGGAAATCATTGTCTATGGTACATCAACAATCCATCGAACCATTTTCATTTTGAAAGTGACCGTTCGATCTGGACCATTTTTCGAACTGGAAAATGCTTGTTCGTCAGAAATCTCAAACCACTTTCTGAATTGGAAAGGAACTGCTCATCCTGGACCATTTTTCGAACTGAAAAATGACTATCCATAAATCAATAACACATCAGTGCTCCCTCCCAACCTAGGAGTCATCTCTTCATTTTTCAATAGGGAAGTCGTCTCCACGAGCTCCAGCTTGAGTACACAAACTCTTTCATCTTGAACTGAGGCTTTACCAAAATGTCTGCTTATATTCTCATCTGTGGATATATATATATATATATATATATTGGAGAACCACTTCTCTTTTTTGGACTTCATCATGGAGAATGTAATGCTTGATCTCAAAGTACTGATCTTTCTGGAACACTGGTTTTCTCTGAAGGCTTCATATTGCTCTGATCAATATAGTCTATCATTATTGG
>SNQJ01S0050738.1:20968-42986 GCA_010110895.2 Picea sitchensis | reverse complement strand
TGGAGAATGTAATGCTTGATCTCAAAGTACTTCGATCTTTCTGGAACACTGGTTTTCTCTGAAGGCTTCATATTGCTCTGATCAATATAGTCTATCATTATTGGATTCATCTTTTGTTTCCCATTAGCTCATAACATCGTGGCAAGGCTCAAACTGGAACATATCCATGTGGCACTTCTTCTGTCATTATGAGATCTTTGTCATGGATTGGCAATCCATCATCCTGATCTTCTGAGTAATCATTATGATACAATATATCTGTTATAGAAGATCTTCACCACGCTTATGTTGTGCATTGGAGGTTCTCCACCAAGTTGTCTTCTTCCATCTGCATATAAGGGTCTCTTTCTGGTATACCTCAAAGCATTGAGGTTTCTCTACATACACTATTTGTTCAATTATTCTGGAGAACAGTCTTTTCATTCATCCGATGTAAATTCCAACCTATGGATATTGGAGAAGATATAATGGCTCATGTAGAGATATATCTGGTTTATTGGAACAGGTAATCATCATGGTATTTTCCTTCTTTCTTGGAATCTTTATGTTCTTCCTCATGTTTCTCTTTAGATCTTGGGTCCATGGAGTTTTCTATAGATTCCATGCTTTGAAGATTATAGCTTCTTCCTTTCATCGTAGGATCATGGATGTGAATGGATAACCAGGGATACTTTAAGGCTTCTTTTCGAAGAAGAATTCTTCTAAGGTCAAACTGAACACACACTTCTTTTCATGGCTACTACCATGGATATATACTTTATCATCTTCAATGGATCATAGGATTAGCTCCCTCCTAATCCTTGCTTCATGTATGAATGCATGCTCTTCTTTTGGTGATATATAATCGACTCCATACATCTAGGAGAGTCCATGCTTCCGTCTACATCCTTATTGCCTTCTGAAAAGTATGACAAATCTTTTTCCAATTTCCTCTTGATTGTTGATTTCTTTCTGTCTTTACTTCTTCTAGGTTTCTTTCTGATTTCGACTTATCTTGCAGCTTGTCTTATAGTCATAGTGATAGCAGTCCTTATCTTTTTGTTCTTCCATAAGTATAGTTTTTCTTTGAAAATATTATCTTCTAAGAAATATATATGCAAGATATGTACCGAAAACATGGTATGTACAAGAACTATGAAGAGTATTGTTACCTTGTCTTAGAAGAAGAAGTTTGTTTTGTCTTGGTTGGGTTTCTTTGAGGGTTCCCTTTCTTCGGCAACTGATGCTTCATGTGTTTCCTTCCTTTTCTTTAATTTGGGACAATGATTCGTGTAGTGACCATACTTTTGACAATTGAAGCATTGTATCCTTGACATGTCTTTCTCTTGATTTGTTTTCTTCCTGGAGCCAAACTTCCTTTTGTTCCTGAAATTCTTGGACCTTGTTGTGAAGGCTTGATCATCGTACTTATTTTGGGGTTTCTCTTTTGCACTGATCCTTGACTCTTATTGAACACAACAAGTCCAAAGTTCTTCAAATGTAGGATACTCCTTCCTTGTGTTCATGCTTGCGACAAATGCATCCCACGTCTTGGGAAGACCATTGAGTATTGTTATCCCCACTTTTCAGGGATAACTAGGAGATCATGTCTCGAGGCCCACTGGTCCTAGACATGGAGTACCGAGAGAAAGACTGACCTGAGCATGGCCCTGGAGGGCCCACCTTTTCTTCTTCCATCGTCTTTATCTTGTCAACACCAACAACATCCATCACCATTGGTTTGGTCCTGTATCAAAAGAGGTTCTTGCTTCATGAGGTAATTAGTCCAGGTATCATGGTATGTGTCACATTTGATCATTAAAACCTTTAAATGTATGCATATGATTCCTTTTATTTCTAACAACTGCTTGGATCTTACATTTTCCCACTTGACCATGTTTGGGGGGGATTGGCAGGGTGCACTAGAAAGCCTGTATCTGTAGGTTTTGGTTTGCCACTGGGGGGATTTCTGAAAAGTCATCGTCTGCTCCCCTCATAGCACCACTTCTTCATCTTACTTCCCACTCACTTATCCCATTCCCCTTGTCCGGGCATTGGGTTGACATATTTTCAGGACTCCACCTTACCTCATGGGAAGAAGGGGCTAAAGGCCCAGAAGGTAAAAGAAAGTTGGTAAAAGATAAAAGCCTAAGAATAAAACCTTGAGATGCTTCACCTAGGCATCCTCGAGAAGGCAATAAAAATCTTCTCAACAAGAAACAAGAGGGACCCGGAAAAATAATAAAACAAGACCTAGTCAGAGGATAGGGGGTCTCATCACGAGCTGACCTATTAGGTCCATGGGTACATAGTAGTATGACATTGCCACCAATTGGTTACCACGCCAGGGCAGTGACTCTTGGTTGCATGGCTAAGGGAAAGGGGGTCTCATCACGATCCAACCTTCTCATCTCTGTGAAAGTACTTGTGGGTAATGTTGTCAGCTCTAGTCACCATGCCAAGGCAGTGTCCCCTGATTATCTCTTGAACAAAAAAATAAAAAAGGAATAAAAGAATAAAAAGAATAAAGGAAAGAATGGGTTTGGAAAGAATGCATCCATGACAAGTACAACTCACCTTCTACAAAGGCACCCACAGGTAACACTTTTTCATCCTTGGCCTTCACTGCACCCACACACTTGGACATCCCCTGACCACATCACCCACTTACATGGCTTGGATGAGGTCTTTCTGGGAACTTTCCTCTTCCTGTGGACACTAGCCCAATAGGACGCCTTGTCCTTTTCTCCAGACTTGTATTGCAGGCTTGTGTAATGTCTTTGAGTTGTTAACTAATGTATTAGGGATTTTATGCATATGTTTAATAATATTGATGATGAAATGTGATTGACATTACTATGATCCCTGTGACTAATGAGCCCACAGAGGACGTAGCCTTTTATGTGCAGGACCATGCTCGACGGACAGGTACCATTTGGACCGGTACACATGGGGAGATGATCAGTTTGGACCTCCATGGGGCTGAAGAGCCCACCAGATGGATGTTGAGACCCCATCAGGAGGCAGAGACAGGACACATATGGATCAAGGGATTTGCACCATAGAAGAAGAGAACGTTCCACCATAGGCACCCTAACACAACTTGACCTAGGGGGGGTGACCCTTTCTTAGTGGAGCGTTGGCCTTTGGTGGCCTAAGACATCACCACCTTGACCATGACGTCAACCAACATCATGGACGTTTGGGGCAGGTAGACTAGGCAACAGTGGCACGTGTGGCAGGTTGGAGAAGCCCAGGGGGGGCTAACGTTTTTCTCCAGGATGCCTCATCTACCCTAAAAAGGGCTAATGTCTCCTTTAGAGGGAATTTTACTCTCCTTTCAGCTTGATTTAGGGTTTTAACTTGAAAATTTAATGTAAAATAGTATGATTTGATATTTTGTCCTTGTCGACCTTTTTACCTGGCCTAAATGTAAAATTAGGTCAAGGTTTTGTATAAATGGGAGATTTTCACTCTCATTTTTTTATCATGACTCATTCACTCCATAAGGAGGTCTGAAATTTGTGCCCTATCTTGGGGTATTTTTCTGATTTAGGGAGGCGCACTTGTGGAAGTAAGACATTTATTGGCATTTATGGTGTTTCTCTTTAAGGAAGGTGTTACAACTAGGGTTTGCTTGATTATTTCTTAATGAATTGTAAGTATTTTTCTACAAAAATTCTTGGTTAAATGGTTGTAGTCTTATTTTCTTACATGTATTTATAATTTGCTGAATCAAAACCCTAGGTGACAAGCACACAAGTAGGTCCTTGTCTCAAGTCCCCTAAAAGACAAACTTTTCAGCCATTGAAGAAGGGAAGAGCCTAGCCTTTGCTACACTCTTCTCCTTTTCTTCCCTTATTGCTAGCCGTGCTTTCTAGAGGTCAAGAAGGAGCAGACGTCCTAGGCCTAGGTTATCTACACCTAGGGCCATTTTTCTTCTAGGGTTGATGATAGAGCCTTGTTGTAGCAACACTCTCCCTCATTACACTCTCTTGTCTTGATTTTATTCTTTATGCTAGCCGTTTTTGCCAAGTCAACCTAAGGAAGGAGGAGAGAGCACGAGGCCTTGCTTTAGAAACACCAGAGTGAGCCTCTCTCCTCTAGGGTTTTGATTCTGAGGCCCTGCCATAGTAGCACTTCATAACTCTTCCCTCTAGTCCTTAGTCGTCCTCCTTCAACCCTTGTGTCCTCTACTAAATTGAATCCATTCTACCCTACGAAACTGATCCTAATACCTCCAACGTTGAAGTAAGACCTTGATCACAACACTCTCAAAACCCTTGAATTTCAAAAACCTAATTTCACTAACCCTAACCTACTAACCCTAAGTTGTTGACATCATCCTTGGTTATTACATCTTAATGCARCAACTTTTTACTTTATGAGCAATTGAATGGTAGTTAAAGGCATTAATTAAGTTAAGTATTGATTTATTGCATTGAATGCCATATCGTTCTAGTATTTAGTGGTGAAGTGACATTATCTTTCATTGTTATTTTATAAACATTGACTTCGTCAATATTTACTTTCAAATTGCTTATATTGAATACCAGATAGTCGTTGATATATATATATGAAGTACTAACCAAGCCTGCATATATAAGTTTATTGTTGCTTTTTTCTCGGGCAAGGATTCTACTTGGTTACTACTTTCAGTTATCTTTATTGGCTATAAAGCCAGACTATTTGTTTGGTGGTGACTTGTGAGGGGGGAAAAAACTGTTTTATCCTGCAATCCTTTCCCTCCTCAAAACCATAGGTCACCGAGGACGTCTCCCCTGGGCCTCACCTCCCTAAAGAGAAAGAACCTTCCCATCGTGGTGACATTGGGTGGGATAGGTTCCTGTTACGCCAGTTTGGCCCTATATCTTTTAGCCTTTTCTCCTAGCTACAAATTGTGCGATAACAAGTACTATGTTTACCATTTTCTTCTCTGAAATGATATCTTCAATAGCTTGTAGTTGATCTCTTAATTGAGAGATTCTCACAAAGATGATGTTATGTTGTCATCGTCATTCATCTTCATGTCACAGAGCTCATTCTTCAGACTCATTACTTGTCCAATGTTTCTGACTGAGAAGAGGTTTGTTAGGGCATCATACATCTTCTTTGATGAGTCAAGATGGGAGATGTAGGGTATCAAGTGGTATTTTATAGAGTCCACTATGATACTCATGGCATTGATGTCACCATCTTTGAACTTCTCCATAACTACAACGTTCTGTGGTTCCTTCTCTTTACCTTCTTCAAACTCTGGTTCCACAATCTTTCCTTTCATGATATCCAACACTTTATTCTTGGCAAGGATGAGGTCAATCCTTGTCTTCCACACTTTGAAGTTAGAAGCTCCATCTAACTTTTTTTCTGACTTCATAGAGGAAGTCATGGCTTCTTTGACTTGGTCAACCCTATATTTGATCAAAAATTCAAACTTGACGTCTTGACTTGCTAAGAGTACTAGGATATGCGCTAGTCTAGAGTGCACTGGTCTATCCGAAAATTAGGTCAATCCCTTCACTTAAGGTGCCTCAACGAGAGGGTTAGGGTTTCTGCAACTGCTCCTGCTAGTAACCCTAGCGACAGTGCTTTGGTGACTGATCCTGCTAGAAACCCTAGTGGTAGTTCTTCAACAAGCTTAATATCCTTATAGCTATGCTCCCTTCCAATGGTTAGAATGAATGGAGGTGTGGGCACATAACCTGTTATAATATGATGGATGTGCTCATTTTACCATAGACAATATCACTATTGTCACCCAACCATAGGCTGAAGCCACCCTACGAGCACCTTAACCTTGACAGAGAATCACTCTAGAAGAAAAACCTAGGCTAGATAGTCAAACAAAGGGTAGCACACCAAACAAGAGTTGATCAGATAGTCCAAACCATAACCAAGAGATAGTCCAAGCCAAAATGTAATCTGGTAGCTGCAAAAACTACAACAACATCTCTCCTCCAAACTTGTGCACAAACTGGCTAACTGCAGTGCGCACAAGTGAGCTCTGTAGTTCTGAGAATGCCTGCCAAAATGAAGGCTAGCCTCCTGTATTTATACTAATTATGGCTAACTGCCTGGGCCAACTTCTCATTTTGGGTGCCTATTTACTTAGTATATAATATTTCTTATGGCCGACTTCTTCTCTTGGAGGCTAATAACCTAATATAAATTATCCTCTTGAGTCGTCTTGTCTTCTAGGGTTATTAGCCAACTCATTAGGGTTTCTTCTTGCTTCCCGGAATATTCTATTCTCATCAGGTTTACACATGGAGGTAAATACCTCCCGCAACTACCATAATATCAACAGTTATAACATATGAGGTTGTAATTCATCAAGGGAGAAATGAATTGTAATTTCTCCTTGAGAATCTCTGAGTATACCGGTAGTTATTCCTCATGTAATATCTTCTTATGTTTATTCTGCAATTTATTGCTTTATGACAAAATTTATTACAGGAATAACAATAGACATAGAAAAAGTTTTGATACCTGGTTGTGTGATTCCATATTGATGGGATAGTTTTCCAGATTCAGTCCTTGTGAGTAAAATTTGTCTCTTGTGGATCATATTGTTCTTCCCTTATGTGGTCTTCAACTTTGATTGGATTTTTTAGAGTGTCATCATAGTTCTTGGTTCTTTCTTCTCTTGGTTGTTTTCAAGATGTTGATGGTTCTTCATTGACATCTTCCTTCCTGTTTCTTCAGTCAAGACCCATTTTGTCAGATGGTGCTCTTTGATGATTTAGGATTTCATCTAAAGTTGTAGAGCTTCTTGTTGTTTTTTCCAACTTATTTCTCAGGTGGACTATTTCATATTCAAGAGTGCTGCAAATATCTTATTTTTCTTTCAATTGATCCTTTATAACTTCTTCAATCTTCTTTGTTTATTCTACTTGAACCTTTAAGGTAGTTATTGTCCTCTTTGTTTTCTTATCATCACATTCCTTCTCTTCATATTTTTGTAGTTCCCTCTTTTTCTTTATGTTATTGTCCTTAAGTCTATAATTTTCTTCTAGGGAACTAATGAGTCCTGCTTCAAGATTTACTTATGCATCTTTAACATAATTTTTTTCTTCTATTGAGTATATATCTTCATATGTTTGTGTTTCCAGAACCATAAAGAAAATTGTGTCTATTTCACTGTCACTATCATCTGATGAGCAATTGTCTTCATTGGTATATAGATTCTTCCTTTGTCTGTAAGGATTTTTTTTCTTTTCAATCTTCCTTTTGTTGGTTTTCTTGAAATTAAATTCTTCTTTCACATTGGTATTTTCATGAGGTCATTTATGAGCAAAGTGTCCTATTTTTCCACAGTTAAAACATTTGAAAGGGATCTTACCCTTGTATATGTTATTGAGATTTCTGAAAAAGTTTGTTTTTTCCTCATCCAGTTTGTTGTTTGAGCAATCACTTATCTTGCACTATGTCTTCTTTGATGCCTTAAAGGTTTTTTCCTTCCTCAATGTTCTTGGTGGGTTATCATGTTCTATTCTCATTTCATATGAAGTCAGGGTTCCATGTAGCTCATCAACTATTAGATTATCTAGATCCTTCATTTCTTCAATAACTGATATCTTGGGATTAAATATTTAGGGAAGGGATATGAGAACCTTTTGTACAATACTATTTTCTTCAACATATTCTCCTAATCCTTTGATGGAGTTGACAATCTCATCCACATGAAGAAGATAGGCTGCAATGTTCTCTTTTTCATTCATCTTAAGAGTCTCAAATTGTCCTTTATAGACTTGTAACTTTTCTCTCTTAACCTTATCATCTCCTTCATAAATCTTTTGTAGTTTGTCTCACATTTCTTTAGCCGAGGCACTGTACATGACTTTGGTATATATTGATTTTGTTAATCCATAAAGAATAAAATTCATGGCCCTGGAATTATTGTTACTGAACCTAATTTCAATCGTATCAATTGGAGGAGTGTTTGGAGATTTGTAACCATTTACTACTGACTCCCACACATCATATCCAAGTGACATAAAAAAATGCTTTCATTCTTATTTTCCAGAAGATATATTCTGATCCACCAAATTTTGGGGCTTTGTTTGTGGAGAATCGTTCATGTCCCTCCATTGTGAGGATTCACCTTCTAGCAGTTAGGTTGTTCTTGAAAGAAATCGCTCTAATACCAATTGTTGGAATACTGAGAGGGGGTGAATCATTATTACATAGTAATCATTGATTTCATTTTCCACAATTTCTTTTTAATCAAAATATATTATTTACCAATAGTTAATCATGCAATTCACAATACACGAAGATTTAACGTGGAAACCCAAATTGTAGGAAACCACAAAACTTTCTTTATAAAATTTGTAAGCACCAACTTATATAAAACACTAATCTGCACTTATATTTGAAAGCATCAACCTACAGAGGACACCAATCCCCTTACTAAGCACCAACTCAGCTTATGGGCACCAACCCACATAATTTTGTTCACATGTATCAACCTGTAGGAGACACCAATCTCCTTCCTTGCACCATCCTGTCACCCTGAAGAATTTTTATCCATAGTTTTCTTCAGAATACCTCTCCAACATGCTTCATCCTTTGTATCATCAAACCTCATATCATCTTCATCACTTCCACACTTTCGTACAGACCTCAGAATCTTTGTTCTCCTCGTGTCTCTTCACTCCACACTCACCACACACTCTTTAGCTCAATTAAGCCATCATTATTTATAAGGTTTCCTTCCTCCATGGTTTTTTCACATACACAAAATGTGCTTTTGGGGCCAACTCTAGATTTCCATTAAAATCGGGCTTAAAGGAAAATCCTTCCAACCGGTTCCAAATTTCTTCCTTGTTTCGCACACGGGCTTGCTTACAATTCATTGCATAAATATCATCATTCAACAGTCATTGGATCTTCCTCCAAATTGAGTCTCGATCATTGATCCTCTCCCTACCTGTTGAATCAACACAACCTCATGCAATGCTCCTTCGACGCTCAACATCCATCATATTTTGGATCATAGATTGATCATGTTAGTTGATCTCAAATCAATCTCCTCCATCGATTTTCTATTTCTTTCATCGAGACTATCAGGCTATCGGACCCTTGGGACCTCATCACTCAACCACCATTAGATTTAGATCTCCATTCAATCTCCATCGTCGATATGTGATAATTTTCATTGGGACCACAGGGAGTTTGAAACACTCAATACTACTTCAACCATTGGATCATTGATCAACTGTTGTCATTGATTCTTGGATTCCTTCATCATTAGAGTATCAACTCTACTCCAATGACAAGTACTACGACAGATCCAATTGTCCTCGCAGTCTTAAATCAATGGCTCCCATTATATCTCCCCCTCAATATGCACGATGGTTATCTTCTATCCCTTTTTCCTTTCGTAAGCTAGTTAGGTGGGACCCACATAGATATAAGGTTGTCATCATTTATTGTTTGCCCACTGATCAACAGTCCAGATTTCTACTCAGAGCTCCTTCGTTAGAGTACCTCCACTTCGGTCAGCCAATCTATCCAACCAAAGCCTCTCCGATGAATGGTGGAGCTCTGTTTAACAGATTGCGACCAACGGTCAGGATCTTCTCAAACCAAACCTTCCAAGGGATCTATGACTTTGTACTTGATGAAACATGGATCAATCTTTCTGCTATGCCATAGCATTGATTTGGAAGTTGGCATCATCACAACTTTCATCTCTTGTTTTTACACCATGTTGACTTGGCATTGGACACATGGCATTGTCCTTGCTTCTTACGTGTCCTTCCATGAGTCGACGATCTAACTTATCCAGGGTCGATTTTTGTCATCGATTACTCCATCGTCGATGAAAATGTCATCATCAACAACTTGCTCAAAAGGCTTGATTTTCTCGACCTGACGATACTGGGCCCCACTTTGAAACTTTCACTCTGATAGAATGTTTATTTTCCATGTGCCATCTTCTGGATTTGTTGATCTGGTTTACTTTAAGCAGATCATCATCGTCAATATCATCATCCCCGATCTTGGAGTCATCATCAGCGATTTCTTTCAACAACCTTGGGTTTCATCGACGATGATCACAAGACTTCCCACATTGGTGATAAGTCTTTGGTGATCAACCTTTTAATGATATTGAGCCCCACTTTCATCCAGATCCAATCACTTTCATCGATCTAGATAAGACATCTCTACCTGTCTTCATTGAAATGGATTGACCTTCACCATTGATCTTCCTTACGATCAGATCGTCACTATCCATTTGTTGAGGCTACCTTGGTTGCCTGACATGGCATATGGCGTGGCCCTATATGTGGTGTTTCTTTGACTCAGCATGTGGTACCGACGTGTCCTCCTCTGGGTTACACGTGGTTGTTGTCATGGGTTTTGACCTGGGCTCCTTCTACATATGCGACACCATTTTAGGGTCCATGTGACACTAACGTGGCATCAAGTTGGCATATTTTTAGGGTTCTATGTGGCACTCCGGTATCCGATATACATTGATTCCCATGGCCTAAAAATTAGCGCCTTTCACATAGTTCCATGACTCTTCCATTTGCATCTGAACTAAGAGCCTTCACTCTTTCATTATAACCTCATCGAAGTTTATTTCCTTTATGCATGTGGGATATTTTCTTTTGCCTTTTCTTCATTATCTTCACATATGGATCGTTCATCTTGTTGAATTATCAAAAATCAACGGCTCACGCTTTCTCTGCTTACAGAACCTTCGCCAAAATTTAATCAGTGCAACTTCCTTTGATCTTTTGTAACTTGGTCGTCAAGCACCCTAGGAGAGTTTTTTTCTAAATTTAATCAACACACAGAGATAGATAGATGTGTAGGGACCTTCTCAACTTTCTCTGTCTGGTTTTATTTGCATCACGAAGCTTCCTCTGCCTTCCTCAGAGTCGTGTATGGTTTAGGTTCGATCCTTGGACTTGACATCACAGTATTCATTCCTTCATCATTGACAATGATAATTATCCCCCTACTTGTGATATCAATGACATCCAATACTTTCTTCATTTGACATCAATGACAACACAATTTCCAACAGGGAATGCTTCCTTAGATGAGAATATTCTCTCTAGAGAATATTTCCCTACAAAATAGGGTGCTCCTCTTCAGTTCAAAGTCAATTACACTGAGTTATACTAGTGGAAGTCACTCATGCATGGAAACCTCAATTTTATCACCAACAGTTGCATGTGTTTCTCTCACTTCCACACTTGTGATTGAATTAACTAATGATTATATGGATCAATTAACTAGGACTATGTGGCAGATTACTTCTGTTTCTGTCAGTGATTGTATAGATCTATCTAGATCACTATTATGGCGAATTTACTTAGCCATGTAGAGTATATCATGTGTAATTAATCATTCTCTCAACCATGAATACAATTATATTGATTATTTTCTCTCATCTCTTCTCTCCTTCTCTCAATTCGCAAGCTTTGTACAAATTGTTGTTAGCTAGATTGTATGTGCATATTTCACCATAATTCTACATGTTTTCTATGGTTATTAAGCACTTTTTTTTATTATGGTTTCATGGGGGTTTTGAGGGAAATTGTATGCACAAGCTTCAAGCTTGAATATCCTCAAGGCCTCTCCTTAAAAAACCTTCTTAAATTATTCAAATGGAAAATCAAGCTATTTCAAAATAGATACATAAATTTGTGGTTGTTGGAATATTGGTTGTTGTCATTGATGTCAACCCTAGTAATGGGTTTTGGACCACAAGATTGATAAAAGTATTTGGACATGAAGGACAATGCACATGCATATACAAAACCCATGAATGGATAGTATACATCATGTTGTTTCCGGTGGTATGTGGCATGCCACGTGGATCCTCATGGTTGAGGAGAAATGAATTTTTGAAGATAACAAAGTGAATTGAAGAAGAAAGTACATGTAGGCCCTGAAGATAATTAAAGAAAAGAATTACAAAATAAGAAAGTGTCAGGTCGGACCTAATGTTAAAAGGAAGTGACATAAATGGTATAAATAAACATCATTATACATTCATCTGATACAAGTCGAATTTCATAGGAAATAAGAAGAAAAGAATGCCATATTTCAAGGGAGGATGAAGTCTTTTAGTGATGTGTTCTAAGGTATGTTATTTTCAGGTCATCTTACCATTTTTGCTATAAAGTTTTTTCTAGAATGATTCAGATTGTGAAATATCTATGGTATTGAGAAGACATATCAAGGTACCTCTGGTAAAAAGTTCAGCTCTTGATTCGCTATAATTATGGATATACACTCTATGGAAGATAGGGTTTGTGACTAGTCCTAAAGCTAGTCAATAAACAGGTGTTCTGGGTAAAACAGTCATAACTTATTCCTACAGAATCCAAATGAAGTGGTACCACTTCCATTGGAAAGAGTACGGACTTTAGTTTCTTTTGTACAAGTTTCAGAATCGGATGTTAAATATTGAGCGTGGGGCATGATGTACAAATTGGGTCTTCTGAACAAACCAGAATTGAATAAAGTCTACCATTCTTTCTATAACCTCTTTTTGGGGAGGATTCAAGGAGTGAAAATTGGAGGAGTTTCAGAGAATACATTGAGTAATATTGGAGTTTCAGAGAATACATTGAGTATATTATATACAAGATCAAAGTACTCCAAGAATTGAAGAATTGCAAAATTGAAGAAGTCTCAGAAACATTATCAAGTTCTATGTGATGATTGGTTGATGGTGATGATTTAATGTAAAGTTTTATTATCTCTCATATATTCTGTGGAAGGAAGGGGGAAAGGATGGAGAGTTCAACTCTCTCTTGATATTGAGGATTCTCGTATTCTCCTTTGGAGGTTTATCCTCCCTTTACATTTCGGAAGTTGTAGCTACCTTGGAAGTCATTACTTCCCTTGAACAAAAACTAGTATTTCTCGATTATTTCTCATATATTGCGTAATGTCGTATTGTGGTGTATTGGTGTAACTCTTATATACTATTGTTCATTTCCTCATTGATATAATTGAATGGTTTAAGTATAAGTTGAAAAGGATTTAAATTGTACTTGACACTAATTCACCCCTCTCAAGAGTATCAACAATTGGTATTAAAGTGGGTTACCTTTAGTACAATTTAACCACAGGAAGGAAGATCCTATGTGGTGAATGGAAGACAACATTCCAAATGGGATTCCACCATTTGATGGAAGGAATTTTGAATACTGTAAAATAGAATGGAAACTTACTTTGAAAAATCTTGAAGTGTATGTTTGGTTCGCTACCAGGATACAATGCTTTGAAGAAACCAAAGATCAAGTACTGGAGGAAGCAAAAGGAACAACAAATTGACAATAGATACCATCCCCGATGGATTGACATATTCGGTGAAATACAAGGTGGGATCATGAGCATCAACAAAATATCTTTGGGACAAGCTACAAGACCTTTATGCAAGGAAAGAAGCGTATAAAGTTGAAGAAGATTACAACATCTCATATTTCAAAGAAGAAAATGTAAAGGTCATTTTTGTTTTAATTGTGAAGGAGTAGATTATGTTGAATTTGAATGTCCTCATCCAAGGATTGAAAGAGATGACAATGAAAGAAAAAAAATCATGAAGTAGAAAATGATTCAACAAGAAGATAAGAATCTTAAAAAATTGAAGCATGTTGAGGATTTCGGGAAAATAGCAAGCTCAAAGACACGCAGTAGAAAACTAAGAAGTGAATTTCTGCGGTTATAAAAAAGACAACAAAGCTTAAAGAAACAATTATAAGACTTTCATAAACTAAGAGAAGAAACCATTTCCTGAAACTCTACCAAGAAGCAAGAAGAATAGCGTAAGTAAAGAAGGTCCAAATGATAAAGAAAAGAAGAAGATTGTGAGACTTGAACAAGAAGCTGTCTCATTGAGGAAGAGCTTAAGAACTCTCAAGTGCCAGTGCAAAGAATTACCATCATCTTGGATGCATGGGTGAAACTTCACATGCTAGGCGAGCGCAAATAACAAGAAGGTTGAAGAAAGAGTCCGCCACGCATTAGCTTGATGAGAAGTGGACCAGGATACCTGAAAGAATGAATGATTACAAAAAGAGATGAATATCCAAGAAGACTCCTACCTTCAGGAATCAAAGAAGCTTCAATCAAGATGAAGGAAACTTAAGAGATCATGAACCCGTGATGGACTACATCAATAAAAGAAGGTCCTACTACCTGTATCAAAATTTATTTCTTGGTCATTATACGGTAAAATTTTGACGTAAGGCAATTAATTGCAGAATCAATGAAAGGAACAACACGCAGTTAAAACATAAATGGTGTAAACAAAAAGATATGGAAATAATCGCGGATTTGTCAACAGCTAAGTTATAATTCATTTTTACCCGTTGATGGACAAAAATATTGTATGCTAAATGCAATTATCTGGTCACAAAGCATGATTGCAGATATAATGAATGAAGATGTTCCTATGCCAAATCCACAAGATGGAGAAGGAAAGAGATTCCAAAGTTCGCAATGAAGATTGTCAATAGCATTGACCGTCAAGAATGCAAAGAAGAAGATGAATGGTACATAGACGCTGGATGTTCTTCACACATGACCGGGATCAAGACAAATTCATCGTACTGAAGAGAAAGGGTGGCAATGGCAATGTTGGATGACTATCTCAATAAAATACTTGGAGAAGGTGTAGCAGATCTTGGAGAGAAAAATGTAAAAGCAAAGAATGCTCCCATTGGTTGAAGACTTGAATCATAATCTACCGCTATTAGTAAAATGTGTGATCATGATACACTTCTACGCTTGATTCCCCTAAAAATGTAAAATCGATAAAATAAAATTCTCATGAAGATTAAGGTAACTCCAAACAAGGAAGACCGAACAACACATACATCCTTAGACATGAAGAAGAGAGAGAAGACATAAGCTACACAAAAGGATTCTCATGGAAGAAAATGTCCCAAAGGATGAAGTATTGAGTGCCACATGTTCGTGGGGAGTAGCCCCAAAGAAGAAAGTTACTCCCATTAAACCTCGGGAGCAGCCCTATTATCTCATTGATAAAGGTGAGAATATGAAATAGATCATGAGATAGGGGAGCAATGAGTGTTGTTATCAACATTGCATTATTGTTGGAAGATTGGTTGTTTATTGATGTCAACCCTAGTCATGGTTTTTTGGACCACAAGATTAATAAAAGGTATTTGACATGAAGGACAATGCACAATGCATATACAAATAAATTCCATGAATGGATAATATACATCATTTTGTTTCCAAGGGTATGTGGTGACGCTACCTGATCCTCATGGTTGGGGAGAAATGGATTTTGAAGATGACAAAGTGAATTGAAGAAGGAAGTACATGTAGGCCTCAAGATAATTAAAGAAAATAATTACAAAAATAAAAAAGTGTCGTCAGACCTAATGTGCTGTTTAATATAAATGGTATAAATAAACATCATTATACATTCATTTGATACAAGTTGAGTTTCAGAAGAAATAAGAAAAAAGGAATGTCGGATTTCAAGGGAGGATAAAGTCTTTGGTGATGTGTTCTATGCATGTTATTTTCAGTCATCTTACCATTTTTCTATAACTTGTTTTCTGTAACGATTTAGATGGTGAAAATCGCCATGGTATTGAGAAATATTGCATATCAAGGTACCATGGTAAAAAAGTTCATCTCCTTGATTCTATAAATTAAGTGGCATGCCACCGCGGAAGATAGGGCTCTGTGACCAGTCCTCAAGCCAGTCAATAAACAGGTGTTCAAGTAAAAATAGTCATAACTTCATACAAAATCCAAATGAAGCGGGACCACCTCCATTGGAAATAGTAATTGACTGTGAAGTTTTGTGCTGAGAGCTCTGCACCTGGATGTTAAAATATTGAGCCGGGTACGCTCGTATGCCAGTTTCTTGAACAAACCGTAATTGAATACAAAGATTCTATCATTCTTTCTATAACCTTTTTGGGGAGGATTCAAGGAGGAAAAATTAGAGGAGTTTCAGAGAAAACATACGAAGCACATATCTAAGGTGGATCAAATAATTCCAAGAATTGAAGAATTGTTGTTAAGTCTCAAAAACATTATCGTTCTATGTGATGATTGGTTGTGGATGGTGATGATTTAATGTAAAGTTTTATCTCTCATATATTCTTGGGTGGAAGGAAGGTAAGGGATGGAGGAGAGTTCAACTCTCTTTTGATATTTGAGGATTGTATCTCCCTCTTGAGGTTTATCCCTCCCTTACATTCAGTCAGAGGCTACCTTGAATTCATTACTTCCCTTTAACAATAATTATTGATTATTTCATATATTGTGCATGGTGTAATAGGTGGGTGTATTGGTGTAACCTTATACTATTTCTCATTGCTCATTGGATATAATTGAATGGTTTAAGCATAATTTGAAGTTTGTTAAAATTTGGATAATGAATTTCAATTTCAAGTATAATTTGAAAAAGTTTTTTAAGTTGTACTTGATACTGATTCACCCCCTCTCAGTATCAATAGTGGTATCAACCAAAAAATAGTAATCATTTCCATTGAATTCCCCCCAAATAATGATGAACTCTAAAGGATTTCTCACTCTTTTCATGTTCTCCCCTCCGAGAGCATTCTAATGAGATTTTGTGCACTCCAATTGGACAATGGAGTGAAAAGTTATAACCATGGGAAGTTGTTTGTTTCATGTTGTGAAAAGAGAATTGCTAAGCAATATCTAGCATATGATATGCTCTAAGCATTGATACAAGGATGAGTTATAATGGTTGTAATATCATTTGAGGAAACCATTGCATAAATTATATTCATCATCAAAAGTTTGGTGTATAAAAATATTATGAAGATTTGATTTGGATCATTCTTTATCATTCAACGATGGTAGTAGATTCTTGTGTTTCATGGGGTTGACCTAACTCTTACTTGGTAGTTTGGCATTCTCATTTGGCCTCTACCTCTAGGCCTCACATAATCTACTACCATTAAAATACAACTCTAGGCCTCACATAATCTACTCTCTTAATCCAATAAACTTGGTGGTCTATTCATTTATTTCGCTCCTTCGCAGTGGCTACTCCACTTCCTTTTCCTAACCCTAGAACTTAAACTTTCCTCTCCTCCTTGTAATAGTATAATACCTCACTCTAACCATCATATTAGAGAGACCATTTAAAACCATCTTCATCCCTAGAACTTAAACTTTCATCTCCTCCTTGTAATAGTATAATACCTCACTCTAACCATCATATTAGAGACACCATCTAAGACCATCTTCATCCATACTGATCAATATCATTGAATAGTTCAAATCATATGAGATCAACTAACACCCCACAACTTAACTAATCTCAGCCAGCCAACTTTTACCCTAAAATTGTCTTTGAAACTTTTTCCTGTTTTTTCCTGTCATATGCTCAGCCAGCCAACTTTTACCCTAAAATTGTCTTTGAAACTTTTTCCTGTCATATGGAAAGGAAATAAAGTATTAACAAATTTGACAGAGATAACTAACAAGTAAAGTAGACAAACTGTGTTTTCCTTTCTACTTAGTTAAATTTGATGTATTTAAGATTACCATCATATTAGAGAGACCATCTTCATCCATATTGATCAATATCCTTGAATAGTTCAAATCATATGAGATAAGGTAACACCCCACAATTTAACTATTCTCAGCCAGGCAGCCAACTTTTACCTTGAATTTGTCTTTGAAATTTTTTCCATAATCCACTGTCATATGGAAAGGAAATAAAATTGTAAACCAAATTTGACAGAGTTAACTAACAAGTGAAGTGGACAAACGGCGTTTCTCTACTACTTGGTTCGATTTGATGTATTTAAGATTGGCATTGGCTTTTTTTACAATTCCAATGCATTGAATTATCATCGGAGGTGGATTTCAACGCAATAATTTGTCGCTGCATAAAAATCAGAATTCAGTCACTCTCTTGCAAAACCTAAAATATGAGACACTGAGAACACCACCGTTTTCTTTGTTGGATGAATCCAATACTGTCACTCAAAGTCTTAATCTCTTAACAAGTTCCCCATAACGATATGTGAAGTGATTAGCTGGAATTAGGATTTGATAAGAATATACATCCACCACGGCCCCTTATTTTCTCCCACATGTACTGCTCCATTGACAATTCGTTACGTGCATTCACAGTGCAGATCATTCTTTTCAACAAGTTGAGGAAGAAGAGAATCGGACGTTTCCATAGATATCACTGGTCCACCGAACTAATTAATTCATTGTTCATTGCACTCAAATTCAAATTTCATATTGTCCCTTCCCTGCAGCTTGCCTTGGTCTTTATAAAGTCGAAGCAATGAACTGATGTGGGTACTGTAATCCTGCCTCCCATTGCTCAGCACTCAACAGGGATAGAAACGTTTGAAGTCTACAATTCCCCTAAATGAGAATGAGAGCAGTCTGTAAGAAAATTATGATTGTTACTGCTGTGGCCATGCTCAGTATTACAGATACCGGAGATTGAGATGAACTCAGATGTTGTTTTCTGTAATTATAATTAAAGATCAGATGGAGAAAAAGGCGGGCAAGACATCAGGGAGCAGGCCGAATCCCAGAAATGGTTCAGTACATAGACATGGCCACATGAACAGCTCTGCAGCAGCAAGTGGTGTTCATGGAACACCTCGCAATTTCAATATCAAACAACAAGATGGTCTTCATCAGGAGAAAAGCTTCCAAAGATCCAGGACCTTCTGTGGGCGTCCTTCTCAAATCGAAAATAATACGATGATGGCGATGAGAAGGTCAAAGACCCATCCAGAACTTCTGAATCGAGATGATCACAACATGAAGCTGAAGATGAATCATCCAGTGGATCAGGCATTAAGCTCTAATAAGTTGCTGGCCCATGTCACCGTTGCTCAGAGCAGTGGCTCCCTGCGTTTATTGCTCTCCAAAGATGCAACAGTGGAGGATGTGATAAAAGCTACCCTCCTCCTTTATGCCAAGGATGGTCGGAGGCCACTTCTCTTGAATGTTCCCACTTTGTTTGGCCTCCATTACTCACAATTCAGCTTCGACTGTAAGTACTTATTTCAAGCACTCTCAAGATTATTTTATTCCATTCCAATTGATTGAACTAAATGAATAATTTTGATTAAACGGATTTGGATGGCAGGTTTAAATCCAGCTGATAAGATCGAGGACTTGGGTTCTCGCACATTCTTCTTATGTTCGAAGGCTACAGTAAAGGAGAGCTGTAGACTAAGCTCCCACAGAGGAGAAACAGCTGTTAGAGAAACAGCTGTTACAGCTCGCTTATCTTCACCTGGGAGAGAGATTCAGAATATTTCGAGAATAGCAGAGCCGTGGTACAACAGGCTTATGGAATGCTTTCTGTTACCACCTTAATCGTCTCTGCATACATATTTGGAAGATTTGCTTACTGTAAAATATTATTAGATGTGAATAGATAGAAGTTTTATTGTGAAATATTCCAAGGAAGATCCAAAGGATTAAGTTGTGTATGGTCTGATAATAGCTATGTTATGTCATTTGACTTGCATTTAGTGCAATTAAAATTGCTTCTTCATTCTTCAACCTGCGCTTACTTTTAGTGGGAGTTTGGGCTTATCTTGTAGATACATAAAATTGTTATATTTTTCCTTAATTTATGAATTTAAGGTTGATGTGTTATAAAAGCATATAATTTGAATCTAGTTTGAATCAATTACTAAATGTAGATTAAATCATAAAATTGTTAGTTAGGATTATAATCTTTCAAAAAAACAGAGTTCATCAAAAAAATTATAATGGTAAAATATGTTTATAATGAAGATTAATTTTTATGCAATAAGGTCTTGTCATAGATTTTTAGTTCAACTTTGTGACCTCGGATAATCTAGGTTTTAAGAATACAATTGATCAACCACTAATCTGCATTACAAATGGGTAAGTTAAAGTTTTAATCACCTCACATAAAAGAGTTTCTTAACAATACACTCCACCACTAACTAATCTATACACCTTCCACCCAATGAAGATTAATTTTAAATTGTAAAAATATAATGAATTTAAAATTTACCTTTACATATTTAAATGAGAATATTGAAATTTTTATGAAATTGGAATCAAATAAATATTTAAGTATTTTTTATCCATTACAAAATCATTCATTATTTTTAAATTTTATTTATTATATATGTTATTTTTTCATTTTTCTTTTTACACAAGATATCAAGATAGATTTATGCCAGTGTGCAATTTACAAAATGATTTAATTAAAAACATGATGATAGATATATGTTTGCTTGTGTGTGCAAATTACAAAATAATTTAATTGAAAATATGATCCAATGAAGTAAAACTTATTCTATTCAACGTATATTATGGGAATTAGAATAATAGTGGCAGTCTCATTCAAGTTGGTAGAACTCATAATTCAAAATTTATATTTATATATATATATATATATATATATTATTTTTGTGTAAATATTATATTATTCTATGTCATATATGTATTGCTTTTATAGTACAATATGATCCAATTTAGTAAAAATATAATATTCCAAGTGGATTATGGAAACTACCATAACTATAATATATTATAAATTTAATTTAATATATTTAACTTTTAATATAATAAGTATCGGTATAGTTATATTGTACTATAAATTAGACTATAATATATTATAAATTTAATTTAATATATTTAACTTTTAATATAATAAGTATCGGTATAGTTATAAATTAGACTATAATATATTATAAATTTAATTTAATATATTTAACTTTTAATATAATAAGTATCGGTATAGTTATATTGTACTATAAATTAGGTTTTTTTTATTGAAAGTTTTTTGTCAATATAAGTTAGCTAAAACTACTTTATTTTAGATTTAATAGAAGTTATAATTAGGGGTATCTATTCCACCAAAGTCATTCACTACTTGCTCTTGGCCCCACCCCTTTTTGCAAACATAGACACATAAAAGCACAAGCATATCATTGAGAAACTTGATCCCTTGGTAGGGGTGATAACATCATTTCACTTTCACTTTCCAACTAGTTGATAATAAATCAATTTTGAATTTTCATTAACACAACAAGAATATACAAGAAGAAGACAACTTCAAGTCAATCTCTTTATCATTCATCTAATGGCATTTCTAATCCAAGACACTATTAACTCATTGATTTATGATATATTTTTTTATGAACATAAATATATATATAAAATAGATATTAATAACACAATAATTAAATAATAATTATTAATAATGAAAGGACATGTCTCAAAGTAATGACGAGTCATCATTCTCAATTGTAATCATTTTATCTATTCATATTTTATATATTATTCCTACATGGATTACTTTGTTATATTCCAAGTATTTTGGATAATTCTTGTGTGAGCGAACTTTGTTCGTCTCATTTGGTATTAGAGCTTTGTCTCGATCCAACTTTTGGCCACAAAACAAAGTTTCTCTGACTATTTTTTATCTTTGATCAAATCAGGGTTTTAGCCACAAATCAGATCTTTGACCACATCAAGCCTTTGGCCATTTAACATTCTAAATTTCTGTTGAAGAAAGCTCATCTTTGTCTAAAAATAATAAAAACAAAAAAATACATTTCTTGTGTATTGTGACAGTGCATGTGAGGATAATTGTTGTTGGAATCTGATCAAGGGTTTCGAACTAAGTTGTCATTAGGGTTTCGAACTAAGTTGTCATTCGGATAACATTAGTTTGACATTCACACCTTATCATTAACATACTAAAAGAGCAACCATTCTAAGTACATCTGTAAAAATATATCCAGTAAAAAAATCAGTTAGCTACCAATCAAGTAAGTATTAAAATCAAAAAGAAAAAAATATATATAAAAATCTGCACAAGTATTGTCATTCTATCTGAAGACGCCAATATTGTTTTTTTTGTTGTTTTTGAAGACTGTCCAGTTCTGAGGCAAGTTATCAACTTCAACGAAAATTGTGTTGAGGCTACACTGTCGCAGGTAGAATTATCGCGTAGGTGGAATTACAGTGTGTGCATAACTACCATCGAAAATTGGAAAATCGGAACAATATA
>SNQJ01S0050736.1:154244-168403 GCA_010110895.2 Picea sitchensis | reverse complement strand
GTACAAGTAAAAATTGCTAATATATTTTTAATGCATGCATATGATAGTAGGTCATTATTAAATTGGTTAAGAGGTAATATCTAGAGTGAATGAATATTTATAGTCATGTTATGAATTTGTATACCTTGTGCAATTAAATTCCATGTGAGACAACCATGTGTGAGGATGTAATATATTATAATTGGAAATTTTTACATCACTACATAAGGATCTAATGTGTTGGAATATTGGTTGTTGTCATTGATGTCAACTCTAGTAATTGGTTTTGGAATGCAAGATTGATGAAGGTATTTGGACATGAAGGATAGTTCACATGTAGAAAAAACACCCATGGATGGATAGTATACATCATGTTGTTTCCGGTGGTAGGTGGCACATCACGTGGATCCTCATGGTTGAAGAGAAATTAATTTTTGAAGATGACAAAGTGAATTGAAGAAGGAAGTACATGTTAGCCCTGAAGATAATTAAAGAAAATAATTACAAAATAAGAAAGTGTCAGGTCAGCCCTAATGTTAAAAGGAAGTGACATAAAGGGTATAAATACATATCATTATACATTCATTTTAAACACACACAAGTCAAATTTCAGAGGAAATCTGAGGTAAAGAAGGCTGTATTTCAAGGGAGGATGAAGTCTTTTGGTGATGTGTTCTAAGGTATGTTATTTACAGATCATCTGACCATTTTCACTATAACTTGTTTTCTAGAATAATTCAGATGGTGAAATTGGTATGGTATTGAGAATAAATATCTAGGTACCTATGGTAAAAATTTCATCTCTCTATTCACTATACTTTTAGAGATACACTCTGTGGAAGATAGGGTTTTTGACTAGTCCTGAAGCTAGTCATAAACATGTGTTCTGGGTAAAACAATCATAAATTCTTCATAGAGATTCCAAATGAAGTGAGAACAATTTCATTGGAAAGAGTACTGGCTGTAGTTTCGTGTGTGAGGAGTTCAAAATATGATGTTAAATATTGAGCATGGGGCATTCTGTACAAGTTATCTCTCCTGAATAAACTAGAATTGAATAAGGTCTACCATTCTCTCTATAACTTCTTTTTGGGGAGGATTCAAGGAGTGAAAATTGGAGGAGTTTAAGAGAATACATTGAGTTATATTATCTATAGGATCAAAGTATTCTAAGAAGTGAAGAATTTCACAAGTTGAAGAAGTCTTAGGAAGCATTATCTGGTACTATGTGATGGTTAGTTGATGGTGATAATTTAATGTAAATCTTTATTATATCTCATATATTCTTGGGTGGAAGGAAGGGGAAAGGATGGAGAGGTTAACCCTCTCTTGATATTGGAGGATTGTATCTTCCTTTTGGAGGTTTATCCCTCCCTTTGTATTTGGAAGCTGGAGCTACCTTTGGAAGTCCTTATTTCCCTTGAACAATAACTATTGATTATTTCTCATATATTGTGCATGGTGTATTGTGGTGTATTGGTGTAACTCTTATACTATTGTTCATTACTCATTAGATATAATTGAATGGTTTAAGTATAATTTGATTTTTTTTTTATAAATTTTACTTGATACTAATTCACCCCCCTCTCAGTATCAACAATTGGTATCACTGCAGGTTACCTTTAGTACAGTTTAACCATTGGAAGGAAGATCCTAAGCAGAAATGGAAGACAACATTCCAAATGCGATTCCACCATTTGATGGAAGCAATTTTGAATACTGGAGTAATATAATGGAAACTTACTTGAAAGATCTTGGGGCATATGTTTGGTTCTTAGTTGCTTCAGGATACAATGCTTTGAAAAAACCAAAGACTGCAGCTTAGAAGGAAGAAAAAAGGAACAAAAATTTGGCAATAGATACCATCCTAGATGGATTGTCAGATTCAGTGAAATCCAAGGTGGGATCATGTACATTAGCAAAAGAGATTTGGGACAAGCTACAATATCTTTATGCAAGATAAGAAGCAGAAGAAGAATAAGAAGAAGAAGAAGAAGAAGAAGTTGAAGAAAATTACAACATCTCCGATTTCAAAGAAGCAAATAGAGGTCAATTCTTTTACTTTAGTTGTGAAGGAGTAGGACATGTTGAATTTGAATGTCCTCATCCAAGGATTGAAAGAGATGAAACTGAAGAATAAAAGTCCAATGAAGAAGAAGAAAATCATGAAGAATAAATGATTCAACAAGAAGATGAGAATCTTAAAAAATTGAAGCATGTTGAGATTGAAAATAGCAAGCTCAAAGACATGCATAGAAAACTAAGAAGTGAATTGGGTAGTTGTGAAAAGATAGTTGTAAGCTTGAAGAAACAATTAGAAGAGTTTGAGAAACTAAGAGAAGAAACCATTTCCTTGAAAACTCTACTCAAAGAAACAAGAAGAATAGGAGAAGTAAGGAATGTCCAAATGGTGAAGAAAGAAGAAGATTGTGAGAAACTTGAACAAGAAGTTGTCTCATTGAGGAAGAGCTTAAGAAACTCTCAAGTGCCAAAAGGCTTAACACATATTGGATGCATGGGTGAAACTTCATACAAAGAAGCAAATACCAACAAGAAGGTTGAAGAAAGAGCTAAACAAATAGTTGATGAGAACTGGACCAGGATACCAGAAAGAAGGAATGATTACAAAAGAGATGAATATCCAAGAAGACCTCCTACCTTTAGGAATCAAAGAATATTCAAGCAGTATGAAGGAAACTACAGAAGAGTAGATCATGAACCCATATGGACTACATCACAAAGAAGGTCACTTACTCCCAGGTATCAAAATTTCATTCTTGGTCATTGTTATACTTGCAAAAATTTTGGACATAAGGCAATTACTTTTGGACAACTGTGCAAGAAACATGATTCGTGTAAATAGAAGATATGGAAATAATCATGGATTTGTCAACATAATTTATAATTCATTTTCCCCATTGATGGAAAAAAATATTGTATGCTACAAATGTAATTATCTTGGTCTAAAAGCATGAGATTCCAGATATATGAATGAAGATGTCCCTATGCCAACCACAGTATGGAGAAGAAAAGACATTCCAAACAATGAAGATTGTCGAATAGAATTGACCACTGAAGAATGTAAAGAAGAAGATGAATGGTAAATAGACAGTGGATGTTCTTCACACATGTCCGGGGATTAAGAAAAATTCATCATCTTAAGAGAAAGGGTGGCAATGTTTCATTTGGAGATGACTCATCTGCCAAAATAATTGGAAAAGGTGTAGTAGATCTTGGAAGCAAAAATGTAAAAGCAAAGAATTTCCTATTGGTTGAAGACTTGAAGCATAATCTATTCAGTGTTAGTAAAATGTGTGATCAAGGATATACTCTCACATTTGACTCACAAAGATGCAAAATCAAAGAATAAGGTTTAAGAAGATTGGTTGCAAATGCAACAAGAAGACCAAGTAACATATACGTCCTAAATCCATGAAAAATCTCCAAGGAAGAAAGAGACCATAAAAATGAAGTGTTATTAAGTGCTATATGTTCAAGGGGAGTAGCCCCAAAGAAGAGAGTTACCTTTTTCCATTAAACTCAAGGGGAGCAACCCTACCCTTTTCAATTGATGTCAAAGGGGGAGAGAAATTGGGATCATGATGACAGGGGGAGAATGAGTGTTTCCATCAATGACAAAGGGGGAGATTGTTGGAATATTGGTTGTTGTCATTGATGTCAACCATAGTCATTGGTTTTGGACCGAAATATTGATGAAGGTATTTGGACATGAAGGACTGTTCACATGCAGAAAGAACACCCATGGATGAATAGTATACATCATTTTGTTTTTGGTGGTAGGTGGCACGTCACGTGGATCCTCATGGTTGAAGAGAAATTAATTTTTGAAGATGACAAAGTGAATTGAAGAAGGAAGTACAGATTGACCCTGAAGATAATTAAATAAAAGAATTACAAAATAAGAAAGTGTCAGGTCGGCCCTAATGTTAAAAGGAAGTGACATAAAGGGTATAAATACATATTATTATACATTCATTTTAAACACACACAAGTCGAATTTCAGAGAAAATTTGAAGTAAAGAAGGTCGTATTTCAAGGGAGGATGATGTTTTTTGGTGATGTGTTCTAAGGTATGTTATTTACAAGTCATCTTACCATTTTCACTATAATTGTTTTTTTATAGAACTATTCATATGGTGAAATTGGTATGGTATTGAGAAGACATATCTAGGTACCTATGGAAAAAATTTCATCTCTTTATTCACTATAATTTTGGAGATACACTCTGTGGAAGATAGGGTTTTTGACTAGTCCTGAAGCTAGTCATAAACAATTGTTCTGGGTAAAATAGTCATAAATTATTCATAGAGAATCCAAATGAAGTGAGACAATTTCATTGGAAAGAGTACGGGCTGTAGTTTCTTGTGTGCGGATTTAAAAATATGATGTTAAATATTGAGTGCGAGGCATTCTGTACAAGTTCGCTCTCCTGAATAAACCATAATTGAATAAGGTCTACCATTCTCTCTATAACTTCTTTTTGGGGAGGATGCAAGGAGTGAAAATTGGAGGAGTTTCAGAGAATACATTGAGTTATATTATCTACAGGATTAGAGTATTCTAAGAAGTGAAGAATTGCAGAAGTTGAAGAATTCTCAGGAAGCATTATCTGGTTCTATGTGATGGTTAGTTGATGGTGATGATTTAATGTAAAGTTTTATTATCTCTCATATATTCTTGGGCGAAAGGAAGGGGCAAGGATGGAGAAGTCAACCCTCTCTTGATATTGGAGGATTGTATCTTCATTTTGGATGTTTATCCCTCCCTTTGTATTTGGAAGATAGAGCTACCTTTGGAATTCATTACATCCCTTGAACAATAACTATTGATTATTTCTTATATATTGTGCATGGTGTATTGTGGTGTATTGGTGTAACTCTTATACTATTGTTCATTGCTCATTGGATATAATTGAATGGTTTAAGTTTAAGTTGATTTTTTTTTAAAATTGTACTTGATACTGATTCACCCCCCTCTCAGTATCAACATAATGGTCTTAGATAAGAAATTAGCAAGCTCAATATGTATCCTAAATAAGAAAAAAATGGAATCTTTTAGTATATTTTCCATAAATTTTGATCCCAAACTCAGTTTTGAGTGCTCTTTCTACTAGTATAAAGGTATTAAAAAGATCTATAACTTTTATTTTATACATTTCAAAATCTATATGAATTTTGCGGCACATGCATTTTTCTATTGAAAATAATCTTTTGACATAGAAAAAATATTTTGATGGATGCCCATAAATTTTGATCCTGACCTCCATTTTGGGCATTTCTTACACACTTGGAAAGGTCTCACCAATATATGCATGATTGATGTTATACATTTTTTGAGATTCCTTATTGTTTGTTTCATATTTTCAAAATAAAATATGGGAATCTTTTGGCAAATAGGATGCATGGTAGAATAGGGTAATTTCTTATTTTCTTATAATCAATGTCTTGGATTGCAACCTTTTTTCCAACATTGATGAGAACTAAAGGAGTATATTCCTAGTGTTGTGTTTTGGGCTAAAGAGGGAGGTTTCCAAATGAATGAAAACAATAATAAGGAGGTGGTTGGATGATGTGTCAAGGTGTTGGTTGAGTCCTCCAATTCATCTTGGTAAAACACGAGTTTGAATTATGTTATTTTTTATTCAATGTGAGGACGCATTTAGTGAATGTCCATAAATAAACTATGTAATCATACAAATGGTGATCTGATATTTATGAATGTTTATACATGATTGATGCATTGAATGGATGCATGACTATATAGGAAATACATTTGTATAACTAAATGTCATGGAAGGGTTTCTCGAGGGACTACARAGCAGTGAAAGRAAAGACCTTCCAGTACTCCTAAGAGACTSTTGAGCAATGAAAGGAGTGGTATGAATTTGTAAAAATAAATATAATTTTAATCACTCCTCAGATCCTAATAGAAGTGGGAGGGGGATGGAGRTACACTGAAAAGAAAAAATAAGACTAACTATTGAATGAATTCTAAAATATGAATMTAGTGAAGAGTGTGATTGTGTAAGAATGAATATTGACACATTTGTTTACTTGCATAAATACTTGATTACATTGTGTGATGTTAGTAATGAATATATATTGAATGCCACTTCATTGCGTTGAATATGATTAACAATAGAAATTAATTTAATTATTAGTAGGTTATAATTCTAAGATCATTTCATGGGATATTGTGAATGTCGCAATGAAATAATTACATGCATGGATAATCATACATTTTTTGGTTGAGCGAAAGATTTTTCAAGAAGTATAGACTGTAGGTGGAATTGTATTGAATATGAAAATGAGATTAATACCATAATGAATACTATTTGATACTATATGCAAGGGGCAAAAATTATGAGAATGACCTCATAGCTATTAAATCTAATTTTAATATGGAATACATTGGAAATTTGACGAAGACCGAATCTGGGGGTCCTTCAGATCGTGTTTTCAATAGATTAAATCCTCGGACCTGTGGATTATATAGTCCACACATGGACTAAACATTGTCCATGCAACAATTAAAATTCCTCAACAATCTCCCTTGAATGTGCCCTTAATCATATCTCTGAGTCGTCAACTCCGCTTTTCCTTGATTTCATTTCCACTAAAGTTCATAGGAACTTCATTGCTACTTTTGCAGGTCTCGATACAACACTTTAACTATAGGACCTATCTCTATAACTAGGATTATCAGATCGAATAGTGATGTTGCTCCCACTATTCCTCAAGTCTTCAACTCCACGTCTTAGTGACTTCACTCCTCACGCTCTCACACATTCAAATCTATGTATTTGCATAGAATCACGATAAATACCAAATGACATCAAAGATAATAGAAAACGCAGATCACACATTGATCTCATTAATATTGAGCTCGATTACTTACAAAGTCTTTGTTGGGCCTGACCGCCCTTGGATTGATTTCACATTGTGTCAGAATCTATCTCACAATTCCCACAGGATTACATATATATCAACAAATATAATAAGGATTGGATCAATCAGATCTAATCTATTCCAATAGCTTAAAAAAAAAAACCTTATCACAAATTTCAAGGAAATCATATATTCTCAGCCACACTACCTTCTATAAGTTTCTGGAATTCAAAATTTGATTTGGGGGGGTTTTTCTCCTACATCAGACAACCAGGGTAGAAAAATTCATAATCTCTTGATCATGTATCTTGATTGCTTCTTCCATATTTAACCTTTGGTCTTCCTTTTTCTTCATGCATCATTCCATCTAATGCTGAGATTCTCCTCATGCTCAACAATGAGCTGCAACAAAAGCCTCTGATACCACTTGAGAAAGATCAAATATGGGGTCCTTCAAATAAATTTTCCAATAGCTTTGATCCTCGGACCTGTGGGTTATCTGGCCCACATGTGGAATGAACATTTTCCATGCAATAATTAAAATTCCTCAACAATATCCCTCAAATTTTCCATCGATCATATCTCAGAGCCTTCAACTCCACTTTGCATTGATTTCATTTCCTGTGAAGTTCATAGCAACTTCACCGCTTCTTTTACAGGTCTCGATCCAACACTTTAACCATAGGAACAAGTGCTATAACCAGGCTTACCAGATCGACAACGACCAAAATCAACAATTGACTCAAAAATTACCAAAGTCACGATCTGATATATTGGGGTCATCGAATTATTGGCTCCATCGACTTCTTGGGTTATCGGTTTCTTGAGACACTGAGCCACTTGCCATCGACTTCTTGGGTTATCGGTTTCTTGAGACACTGAGCCACTTGCTCCAACTATACGATCCTTTCAATCTTGATCCAGTTAACCAATACCAGTTCATCGGGATGATCAAACTGTTAGGGTACCATGCCACCAGGATACCGGGGCACTGGGCCACTGGTATCTACACTTTGAATCAAACTCCAATACGACATCCCCGGAATTGGGATATCAGAATGTTAGGACATTAACCAACTATGCTTATTTTGAAGTTTGGTTCCATTCCGGTTGGACATCGGACCACTGGGCATCATGACTATTGGTTAACGCCACTTTCAAGACTTTCCTCTTTAATATACTCTGTCCGATAAAATCCATATCACCATGGATCCATCAAGTGATAAAAAATGGATCTCCCTCCTCGCTGGAAAATGTGTTTCCTCTCAATTTCTTCGTCAACCAAGTTTGCAACTCTGTTCTCTCGCTCTCTGTATTCCTCAAGGCTTTGACTCCACATATTATTTACTTCACTCCTCATACTCTCACACATTCAAATCTATGGATTTTCATAGAATCATGAACAGATAAAAAATGAAATCAAAGATAGCAAAAAACTCAAATCACACATCAATCTCATTAATATAGATATCGATTACTTACAAAGACCTCACTAAAATCTATTAAAAAAAACCCTATTACGTATTTCGAGGAAATCATATCCTCTTAGCCACACTGCATTCTGGAAGGTTCTGGAATTCCAAATTTGATTTGGGGGGGGCTGGGACTGCCACGACATCAAAATTTCTTATTGAATTTTTTATGATAACACCTCATAATAAATGTATGGATATGTAATGGTGAGAAGATGGATCTATCTAGAAAGGACAGATGATGGATTCTATAAGATGGAAAGAGAAAGAATGATGTTATTGTGATGACATCATAACTCTATGATATGCCTTGATTGCCACAAGTTGTTGTTTAATATAGGTTGCTAGTGGGATACCATAGAAATAATACTCTATAGTTAGTTCCTTGAGATATTGGGTTAAGTACTCTTTTTGGACTTTGCACATATATCAAAGAGATATAGAACTTGACACTCTTTTGTCCTTAAAACCCATTAAATTTTTTCCATTGCTCCAAAGAAGGATCTAATTTTTTTTTACTAATTAAACCTTCAGAAATCTCCTCCATGACTCATGAAGAAAATGAGGAGATATAAAACTAGTTATCCAAATTGGACAGTGAAATCAACGAATTGAAGGACATGCTAGTGAAACAGGATGATTTGATGAATACTCAAACATAAATAGAAAGGAATATGGATGAGAATAAGGAATAGATGAAAAAAAGATGGAACTGATGAAAACAAAGATGGAATAAGAAAAAAATATGGATGGAATGGAACAAAATTAGATCATAGAATCCTTAGATGGGAGGTTCCCTAAAATTGATAAAATGTCTAAAGGGACTCATGAAAATAAATGTAGTATTCAGATTGAGCAACTTTGCAATAATAAGAATTTTCTAGGGGGATTTAACTCCAATAGTGGAGTTACTTATGGATGGTCTCCAAAAGGAGTGAACCTTACCAAGGTTGAATTAAGGAAGTTTGATGGAACATAGGTATTAATTGGGTGAACCAAATAGAGAAATATTTTGAACTACATAGTATTATGGATGATAAGCAAATGATTCACATAGAAAATTTGAAATTTGAGATAAAACCATATCAATGGTATCAATGGATAGTTAAAAGAAAGCCCCTTTTTTATCATTATACTTGGAGTTTATTACAAGAGACTTAGAAGCACAATATGGGAAAGTTTGGGAACAAGAATACTTTATTCAATTGATAAGAATAAATCACTTAGGTGATATTGAAGATTATAATTCAAAATTACAAGTATTGGCCAAAATGGTGGATAACATAATTGATGAGCATTTGTTGGAATCTTACATGGGTGTATTAAGAGAAGACATTAAACATGAGCTTTTCCTAAAACATTGTGAAAATATTATGGAGGCTAGGAAATTTTCTTGTCATATTCAATCCAATGATAAGGCTACACACAATTCTACCATTAGAGCACATGTACGAAGAAAAGATCATTTTTGGGTTCATAAGACAACCTTACATCAACCTTTGATAATGTCACCAAAGGAAATAGAGGAAAGAAACTAAAAAGGAATATGATTTGGTTGTAACAACAAATGGTAAAAAAGGCATAAATGTCAAGAAATAATAATTTTTACCTTGGAAAATAATGGTGAAGAGGAATTCGAGGCCACTAAAGAAAGAAACGAGGAAGAACTTGTCAAACTTAAAAGAGTAGGAAGTAGAGGTCGAAATGGTGCACAACATTGATTCAGACATCTGTGAAATATTTATTCTTCCATTGGCAGGGTTGTCAACACCTCAAGACCTGAATATTGTGGGTTACATTAAGAAGAAAAAATTAATAGTGCTCAGTGTTTGTGGAGAATGAACTCCTATGGCTAGGATATAAGGAAAAACAGAGCGTTTGACACAAATAACCAACTCTATTCCCAAAAGAAGTTAAGAATTTGTAACTAACTAAATAACTAACTTGTAACAAGAGGAGAGGATACCAACCTAGATCCTAACGTTCGATGTAGATCCTTCATGTGAATCCTTTCTCCATCGTTCCACTCCAAGAATTTCTCTAATAACTTGCACACAAGGAAGAGGAGAACTGCAAGGTAGGTAGTTACAAATAACTAACTTTTAAACAAACTAATTTAAATTAAACACATTAGTATTTCATATAATTCAATGGTCAAATATAAAAATAATAAAACCAAAAAAAACTAGACATGAAATATATCTCTTTATTATGATAACAACAAAGTCAAGGAACAATACGACTTGTAACCACTGTGACACTACTCCAGAACTAGCATCCATGTTTCTCCACCTGGGTCCATAAATACTAACTCACACATTCAAACTCTTCTCTCATCACAGGTCCAAGAAACATAATGAGTCTCTCTCTGATGGGATAAATGAGTAAATATGGTTGGAAACAAGGGTTCCCATAACTGAAGGGAATATGTTGTAGGAATGGAAAAATGGGCTTGTAGACTCTAGAAAAAAAGGCTAGAATAATGATGCTCCAATGATTGATTTCTCTCCTCTACCCCTTGGCATCCTTTTATACTCCAAACAATTGGTTAGAGTAGTTATAGACAAGCTACAGGGGGTCAGGAATCATAGGAACCCATAAACCCCACCCCAAAATTTGCAATTTTAATTTTTTTTGAGCCAAATAAATGCATACACGCTCTATTGAAGAGAAATAGAGTACATACGCATGTTGCATAACAATTAAGGAATGTATGGATTAAAAAATGGGTCTTTTAAAGAATTTTGAGGAGGAAAGGGGGAATTATGGTCTGCAAACAGGAAAGGGATTTAGCTATCAGGCCAATATATGCATCTATGATGCAAGTGTAAAAACATGATAGAACAGATAACCCCTAATGTGTGAGGATAGAAAATAAAATGATGGTTGAAATACATTATAAAATCTCGGAGGGGAGTGTGCAGTGGACCTAGGTAGAGTTCATTGAACACAATTCCAGAACAAAACCTACAATAGAAAATGAGTAATAGTAATCTCTTCTTGAGGTGGGAATACCCATGCTCAAGAGTGACAAAATCATGCTTGCCGAATCATCTACATTGTGGATCCATGAGATATGCATATAATTAGTGATCATGGCCAAAAAAAAATGAATACATAGTGGATCCATGTCAAAAGAGATCATAGCCATTGAGAGATACATAGTGGATCTATGTATCATAATGAAAGGAGAATATACAAAAATGATATATGTACAAGTTGATCCTCTAGAAGTACCAATGTCATAGAAAGGAACTTGTATTTCCCAATATAAATCAGGTAGAAGCATAAAAAAGGTGATGCTACTATAGATCCAAGGTCTCCAAATCAAACCACCGATGGTACGAGTCTACACCATGAAAATAGATGAGATGAAGTTGAACATAGTGAGACACCATTTGATTACCATCCATTGATGTATAACCATTAACAAACATGAGAAAGCCCACTCATAATAATAATGAGCATCAAGGTACCTATTACATTCTAACATGTGTGAATGAATGAGTTGGCATCGAATCCTTGTAGAATATATTGATATAGGAACATTGAGGTATTTCCACTGTCAATACTGAGGGAACCTGCCACTGATGACTACAGATCCAAATCCTATAGAAAATGATAAAAAATCGATGGGAAGAGATTCACTGGAAGGAGGGAATTAAGGCATCCCCCATCATCCAACATGAGGAAGAATAGAAGGACAAATATTTTCAAGGACTCAGATGAAATTTTGGATGGACACACAACTAAGTATGTATCATGCATGCACCAAATGGAATAGTGCATGGAAGACACCCTCTAAGGAACGACCAATAATGAAAACCACTGACAGAGGTGAGGAATTCCACCAATGAAGAAAATGGAAACCAAGGTACTGCATGAATCCCAAAGTGTGAATAATTTATTTACGTCGAACACATGTGAAACCACTGAGTCATTGACCAATGATGGAATCTCATCTGTTGAGTGAAAGGTAACCTATCAATGATGTAAATAGGCATAGGGTACTACTCTAGGTCAAAATCTCAGAGCAATTTGTCATAGTCGATAAGATCTAACCCACCAACAAGAAGTCAATGGAATTATGAGGAGTTTCCTACATAGGTTGATACTTCCATTGAAAAAAAGCATGACACAAAAAGTGACTCTGGTAGAATATACTCAAGAATGAACGATGACATAAGTCTATGACAAAGGAGGCATCAATAAACTCTCCATAGTGATTGGAAGGATAACTAGTTGGAGGATTAAAGACTCAAATAACATAGATCAAATTTCTAAGGCCATACTAAATCCAATCTGTTAATATGAAGATTCAATACTTATCTCTTTGTTCAAGGTCAACATGACTACTACCAAACACAACAAATAACTTGACTCTTTCCCATCCTATTTATTTTATATTTTATATTTTATTTTATTTTTCATATTATAAAATCCCGAAAAAGAATAAAAGAATGATATTATAGAGTGGGGGAAACAAGTGTCGCAGACAAGAAAAACTAGTCCCAAGCATAGGGAACATACCTATGCTCAATGCAAGGAATGTGTGTAGGATATGGACACTCGAGGGAATGTTTCCTCCAGGGATGTAGGTGTCAAGTCACAAAGGAAATTCATACAAGGATAGAAAATTAGAGAATGCATAAGAAACAAGATAAATGACATCAAGATGAAACCGACATTAGGCTTAAAAGGGAAAGTGGGAATGAAATGAAGTGACAATTAACACAAAAATTGGGGAGCCCCATGAGGTGAGTTATGAGGCTTCATCGAAAAGTCACGGTGAGACTAAACAGGGCTTCCGGGTCTATGAAAATACTTCAACATGGGTTCTAAAATGAGAACATGGTTTTAACTAGGGAACCCATGAATGTTAGGCTCTACAACATGAATTACCAAACTTCTCAACAACAAATAAATCTCTCTGTTGCAACTCAGTGGGGTATATCCTAAGGAAAAATGAACCAAGAAAGGGATAATGCAAAATGCACGGAGGGAAAAAATTAACCTATATGCTAGTTTTGAGATCATTACCTATTAGAACAGATCGACACAATGAAAAGTTACCAAAGAAAAATGTCTCCAAAGTCTTGTATATATTTCCAACAATGCACATCCATAAGTTAATAAATCCAATATATAAACCTATGATAACGACATGTGTTATGGAATACAAAACTTGAAAACTCTAAAAGTACAATATGATACAAAGCACCATATAACCATGTAGATTATACAAAACAATTCTTCAAGAAAATCCCATTGCTAAGATCAGGACAAGGGTTTCTTCGGTAGTGAACTTGTAAAGTTTCTAGTTTGGGAATAAATAAAATTCCACGATGTATGTATTCCCATGATCGACCATCTATAATAATGGCTTCAAGGATAGCCTCATATGAAGGCAATTCAACATCCAAGAAATCATGTGAACTAGGACTCAAAGACTCATAAATACCAAGGCCCAATGTCTAAACAATAGTAAGATCAAACTCAAAATGAAACTCAAGATCGATCAAACCAATAGGGGAAAGAAAGGGCTCTCGTGCCCCCATTGGAATAAATTATCACATGATCAATTTCCTGTAAATGTGTTGAACCTGCACATAACAGATCTAGCTAGAAAATACTACACACTTTTACAAAGAGAAATTGAGAAAGAAGAAGCAAGATAGAAAGAATGGAAGAATTCTCATTAACCGTATTCCACACATAAAGAGTGAATGATTTACAATATATATAGGATACATGAGTAACTAATGAGACATAGTGGTGGTCTAGATTGATCTAGACACAC
>SNQJ01S0050736.1:126662-154194 GCA_010110895.2 Picea sitchensis | reverse complement strand
CAACATCTAAACTCAACTCAACTAGTCAAATTGAAGTGTCAACTAAAAGAGAATATTCTCCAGGTGGAATATTCTCCCCTAAAATATAAGAGACTGGATAATGACTAATTATGACTAATACACAAGGAAAAACTGTAGGAAAAATAAATCCTAGGTGTGTGTGAAGTAACTCCAACATTTCCAAGACCTTTCATCGAGAAGGAAAACATGACTGTAAAGGTTCCTTCCCAAAAGCAATTGAACACCGAGGATAATATGTCACATAATTCACCCATGGAAGGGAAACGTCTACTCAAAAACTAGGAACATACAAAGGGGTAACCTGAGATAAAGATAAATTAGGATGGTGATTATTGGATGAAAGTTTATCAATAGTGATAATGTTTCTATTGTTAGGAAAATTCATCACCAGAAAGAGCGTAGACACCACAATTTTCATAGCATAAAAATAATCATGCCCAAGAATCATATTGAAGTTTGAAGGGCTTGACACCACTATCATATCAACTATGAAATTGTTCCAACCTAACATGATAGGAAACTGAGGAATAATCCAAAAATATTCACTAGGTATTCTATCGAAATCCAACAACTCCCTAGTAGCTAACATAAGTTTGGCAGAAACCAAATCTTTCCAAGTTCAGGAGGAAAAAATGCTTGTGGAAGCTCCTTCATCTACAATACATCGGTAAATTATTTTTGAATTTACTTCAACCATTATTTGGAAGGGCGTATAAGAAGGAGGATGAGGCTCAACAAGATTACTCCAATCAAAAGAAACAATCTTCAAATTTGAAGGGAGCATGATCGAAGTGAGTGGAAAGTCCCCTTGTTCAGAAGGTACTAAACTAGAAATGCTAAATACATAGTTGATAGAAACATGATTCCCCAGAAGAAGTGGGATTGGCTGAAGATTTCATTGGCTCTACCACTTTCTGAATGAATGGTTGAATAGCCAGTGAGAATGAACTCCTATTATTGGGCTAGAAGAAAAAACAGAGAGATTGACCCAAAGAACCAACTCTATTCCAAAAAGGAGTTAAGAACTTGTAAATAACTAAATACCTTGTAATGATATGGAAGGAGACCAACCTAGATCCTAATGTTTGATGTATATCCTTCACACAAATACTTTCTCCAATGTTCTACTCCAAGGATTTCTCTACCAACTTTCACATAAGGAGGAAGATAACTACAATGTATGTTGTTACAAATAAATAACTTTTAGACATACTTATTGAAATTAAACACATTAGTCTTCAATATAATTAAATGCTCAAATATAACACTAATAAACCAAAACACAAAACTCCATAGGAAAGAGAGTGTTGGAACATTAAGCATTGATGGTTCATAACACATCTACTGGGTTCATTTGGTTGATAGGTTTACCTATGTATGGATACAACAAATCAGGATATTCACCAACACACTACACAAGTTGGTCTAGTAGTCGACATTCCTGTTGGTCGGACAGTCGATCAACATTTGAAGATAATCGGGTGGTGGATCGACCAACCCAATAATTGAATATGAGTTGGAAACATAGGAGGTCAGGTCAAGCATCCTTGTTGATATAAATCGATAGGGAGGATTTGGTGGAGTCAACTCTAATATATGATGGTCACATTTGGATAAGATCTCCCAGATTCTCTGGAAATCAGTTAGATCTCGAGGTTATAAAAAGAATACCCCTTGGGTTATTTTCATGATGGTGATTAGGAGATCGAGATCCAATATGAATTTTGGTGTTCTTATAATATTTCACATTTCTTAAGTGCTATAAGAATGTCCTTAGACACTGTAGCATCCCCAACCCTAATCTGGGTCATGCCCATACAAATTCTTTCGTCTCTAATACTATTTAACTAATAAACATGTTCTGCATATGAACACACATGCATCCTAAGAACAAACAATACTGATGCATAATTATAACAATAATTTAATAACAAAGATAACATAATCAAGCACACAACATTCAACACATAAGGTAGGTTGTTACAAATAACTAACTTTTAAACATACTTATTGAAATTAAACACATTAGTATTCAAGATAATTAAATGCCCAAATATAACAATAATAAACCAAAACATAAAAATCCATAGGAAAGAGAATGTTGAAACATCAAGCATTGATGGTTCATGTTACGGGATTAATTGGTAAATGTGAACATAAACAAATCTCCCTAAATTCACCTGGATCTAGAACAAAACACAACATAATATGATTCTTTCCCTATGTTCTAATTATTGAGTTTACTATTTAACAAGAGATATACAACATACCATTTAAATTTCTTTTCCTCTTGCCATTGCCATCCTAGCTCCATTCCAGTGCTCTTGTGATATTGAATGTGCAAGGGAACACATGCCAACCAAAGTGAAAGAAATCCAATATCCTCAACAAGAACCTATGCATGTGATCAAGGAATCATACAATTAAAAAAGACAAGTTTTATGGGAAACAAACATATCACTGTATCATATTAAAGTGAAAGTGGATATTACAACCAAAGCCTTGATGTCACAAGGTTCCCTTTCAATGACCCTTTGCTCCAACACACACACTTTCTCCAACCTTGAATGAAGAAGATCCACAATGACTTGATGAACTGAAATGAAGCTCTCAAGTATGTGCTAAAGTAGAATTCCTATCCAATTCTTAGCCTATTCAACCTTAGTATTTTCCATGAGAGATCCCTCTTTATATAATGTGAAAGAGATATGGTTGAGGAGATTAGGATGATCCCACCAAATCAAAGAAGCGAGTAAGATCGAAACCATTCAGAGGCCACCTCATCTTCTAGAAGATCCCATTCTAGAACATTTGTGAAAATTGACCTTTTCTTATCTTTTGACATCGTCACACCCTAGGTGTAGTGCAACCTTCAGAGACGTCGCAACCTAGATTTAGAGAAGGGGCCGACGATTAGGCATTGCCGCACCCTATGTATAGTACATCCTGCGATGACCTTCCTTAATAGGGTTTTTGAGAAGAGAAAGAGAGTCACTTTCCTCATGGAGAAAGAATCTTTTTGGGAACATGAACACATGTTGTCAATGGGTCACTAGGGTGACCAAAATAATGTGTAACAAAATTCCCCCTAAAGTATGAAGCTAGAACTCGTGATAGCTGAAATACTTTGTAAAATGTGTGTGTCGGAAACAAGGAGCGCACCGATCGGGAACCTGCAAACAGTTAAGCATCAACATAATAATATACCATTGTCCAAGGTAGGCATTCCCATACTCAGATTAAAAATTGTCAAGTGATTCATGGCCACTAAATATACACTATGGATCATTGTCATTATGAATCGACATAGCCAACCAAAATATACTATGGATCTATGCTCTAAAATGACTCAAATTCAGACATAGCCACGAGACATACAAAGTGGATCTACGTGTCAATACAAATCATGAATACTCCATCACAAACTAGAACAGAATGATGTGATCCAAGGTGTTCATTTCCATCGTCTCTAAGTACAAATCTAACCATGCGATTATAGGTGTCAAAGTCGAACATGGTAGAAACCACTCGATTACCGGTTATTAATGAAAACCATTAACAAGTGCGAGGGAAATCACCATTAATGTCAAAGACTCCCAAGGTACCCGAGTACAATCCAACGAATTTGAATAAATGAGTTGAAGTGAAACACTCGATGGAATATTCCAATCAGGAATCAATGATGTGAACCCACTGTCGAAAGCGAAGAAACCTGCCATTGAGGCATGCATTCTCTAAGGTACTAAATTATTTCTAAGTATTGTTCCTAGATAATGACTTGAAGTCGACAGGAGAAGACTCATCATAGGAGGGCCTTGATGTATCCCCCATCAATGACATGAAATAAGTAACATATTTGAAGTAGATCAGAGTATGAGGTGATTCGAAACTGACACAGGGAAGGCCGACATGGTAAAAAATTTATAATTGCAGATGGCCAACTCGACATAAGGCTTATTCAGGTTGGACTTCTCTTGAACATATGAATGACATGAAAATGGTCTTGGAAACATTGAATCAAGGAGGACCCAACATATGGACATGAAGATGGTCAAACGAGAGACAAATGGATTTCCCAACCCGGATACAATGATGAAAGGGGGTGTCATGTTCAAGAGTGATTATTACTGTCACTAAAATGGATAGATAGACACATTTCTTTCCCAATTCCCCCCCACCATTTCTGGCGAGTACCTCTTTATTTTTATGCAAGCTTGAGGAGGGTAACATATTCTTGTCGATGTAAGTTCATCCTTCAGATGAGTCCCTCAGAGTATGTTTAACGAACCCTAAGAAGGAGTGGTTCGATCCCATATGGGTCTTTCGATGTTTGTTTAACGAGTCCAAAGAAAGAAAACTCAGGGGTTTTTCATGTTTAGAGAGTCTGAAAAACACTTAAAGAGAACTCCATCATTTACTTTTTTGTAAATTAATCTGATGAGACCGAAAAAGTGATAACTTACCGCTCATCAAATGTTTTTTCAAATACTTTTACAAGCGTGAAAAGAACAAGGTCACTCAACGATATTTTCGTTTTTATGGAGCATGAAAAGAGCTTAAAGGATACTCCATAGGTTTATTTTTTCGTGTTACCATTACGAGTTCGAAAAAATGAAAAAAGACTACTCTATTTCATTCTCATGGTTTCATGATCGTGAGAAAAAAATCAAGACTTGCTCGAAGCTTTTCCTGAAAAACCCTAAAAATATATGTGAGAAATGTACAAAAACAAAACAAAAAGAGGATCCTTGTTTCAACGTTTCACTCCTAGACGCTTTATCTGCAAAAATCAACCACTTGTAAAGTTGTTAAGACTCTAGGGTTTAGATGAAACATATAAAATAATATAAAATACAAATGAAAAAGTGAAAAAATCAATAAAAATGGGTAAAAACCTTATTTCACTATTTCATTTGTCATTTCACCCAAACCTTGTTAAACCCCCCTTTTTACCTCGATTTCCAACTGCAGATTGTGGAGGGAACATCTGATCATTCAACGAACTGTCTCCATAGAACATGTAATCTTCATTTCCTCCATCTTTCCATGGGTTAAAATTTGTTTTTCATTGGTTAAAAATAGACTGTTAAGTTAATTTTTTAGGGGTACCCATGCACAGAGGTTGTCGCAATCACCCTATATCGGGCTCTGCGACGATCTAGGATCATCACAGGAGGCTCTATAGCCATCCTGTGACGACTCCGCACTGTGTAGATGCCCTGGCTTGCGACGTGCACAACCCCAAAAGTTTTAAAAGATGAATTTGCCAATAAAAATTCTCCAGGGAAGAAAATAATCATGTTAATATCTCTTTATGGTTCCATTGCAGGTTTTCCACGGTCAAAATTTTGGAATGGCGTGAGAGAGAGCACAAGGAGTAAGACTACTTTTATGGGAATGAACCGGGAATGGTGATGGCCCTTTGACAGTGTGGGTTGTTGAAATTTTTTAAAATCCAGGGTATGAGGGCCCAACTGAGATTACTCTAGTACCTAGTTCACATGTGGGATGTGAAGGAGCAGGCGTTTCATGTGGGTTCTCACACTCTTATGATAGATATCGAGGATATCTAATTCTAAACGGGCTATCTCACCATGGGTCCCGAGTAACACTTACATGTAGCAGGGGTGGCGACGAGACCATGAACCACTATATCAGTGAACATTGTGTTCCTGGTACCCAGAAGCATAGTGGTAAAGTCACTATAAGAGATGTTCGAGACTTGCCTCTACGAACCATCCTCTATACCATCACATGGATGGAAGGGAGTGCATATTCCCATATGGCTCTTCATAGCTATTTTCAGTATGCATTGGAGTGTATGGAGCCTTGATTTTTCAAATGGTGTGAAGGGGTTCTCAAAAGTATGAAAAAAACATTGACCAAGTGCAGTAGTGGTGTATTGAAACAGTTTGGATACAAATCAATTTTGGTATCCTTCTTCATAGAGAGGGTCCCATTTTTGCGCTTACAGATAGAGTGGGGTATACCTACCCCACATGATCTGATAATGAAGAGGTGGGTCAACCTCATGGCCCGACATGTAGCCGGTCCTATCGTTAGACATAACGATGTTTTCTTCGACTGGTTGAGAACTCATATTCTCATGGTTGATGACTATGCATACGTTGGGATGGACTTCCGTGGAGATCCAAACTTATCTCTTCCTGAAGGTTCCCAATGGGGGGAGATAGATAAGAAGGAGATTTTGTTTGTATCATGTTTTTGTTATTTTTTAAGATATAAAATGTTTTTTATGTTGTTTATCTGATGACTAATCAAACACTCTTTGATGTTGCAGATGTGGGACCTTACCGTCCTCCAGGATCATCCCCTATCTAGAGGCAAGGGGAGAGAGGTGTTGTAGAAGGAGTAGCTACTATCGACTACGATACCATAGAACAAAACCTGGAGGGGCTCACAATGAACATCCCCAATGCCTCTATAGATGATGTTCTGAGGCACTACCAATGCCACACAGTGGGCATGTCTGCTTCTATCGGTCGACTTCTCCGTAAAGTAGCACGCGAAGTCGCATGTTATAGCGAGCAACATCCTTGATGCTCTATTGTATATGAAGCCATGTGATTCACATTTTTGATATTTTGGTCTTCGGACAAAAACACTTTTTGCAAACTTTAATCATTATATATATGAGGCTTCTACCATCTTACTTGTTGTATATACAAAGTGTGATTGGATTTTATAAATGTCTCAAATGTCTATATAAAACATAATTAGCCAATGCATATGTTAATGTATTTAGACATCTAGGAATGTGTTTATATTCAATGTAATCATAATGACGTTCCAAGAGGCGAATTCGTAAATATACCCTTAACAACGTAGGACTTCGGATATAAAAAACATTACTCAACTGTAGGACCACTAACTATGAATCCAGTCGTACAACAGGATGATGGATCCCAAGTGAAACAACTTCAGTCAATAATTCGATCACTGCACTATATTCCGCGATATTGTTAGTTTCACGACCAAGGAAAACACCATGTAGACTAATCAACTCATCCGTAGATGCATAAATTTTCCAATAAGTAGACGCTAAGTTTTTAGTACTGCGACTAACACCGTCAACGAAGTCGAGGTAGGGTAGAGAAGACGTTGACATATGGAAACCAAGTACAACGCAAGGTAAGCAGCTAAAGGTCGAAATCAAACAACAAAAAATCACACAAGAGTATGATACACTAAAATACAAGCACTCATGCATAAATGACTTAAGCATAGTACTTCTTCAAGTAAAGCCCATTTATGGGTTCACTCAAAGGGACTCCATCATAATCAACCAGCTCATAAGCTCCCTTCTCGAACACTTGTTTGACAATATAAGGACCATGCCACATGGGCTTGAATTTACCAGCCCCTGGCAAATCACGATCTTTCTCGTAAAGAAGAACTAGATCACCTTCAGAAAAAACACGTGGCTTGACATTATTGTCACATTGGGATTTAATACGTTTTTTTTGAGTTTCAATAACTAAGGTGTCATCATGACAGGTTTCGTCTAGTTGCATCAGATACAAACAACGCTCATTTTCAACAGAGGTGTTAGGGAGAAGTTGAACGACTAGTTTCAAAGATGGTATTTCACATTCAATCGGTAAGATAGATTCAATACCATAAACTAACTGGAAAGGTGTAAATCCCATGGAAGACTTAACGGATGTCAGATAGGCCCATAATTTCGAGAAGAACATCGTGTGCCAATTTGACTTATGAATTCCTACCATCCGTCGAAGCATAGTAGTGAGAATTTTTTTGATTGCTTCAACCTGGACATTGGCCTATGGATAATAGGGGGTCGAGTTTTCATGACGAAGGCCCAAATTTTCTGTAAGTTCAAACATCATAAATTTCGAAAATGACTACCGTGATCAGTAAAGATAGCTTTGGGGACACCAAATCTAGTAATGATATGATTGAATATGAACAATGCTACAATTTTCGTGCTGTTATCAAATGTAGGTATCACCTCGGACCATTTAGTGAAATAATACACAGCTACAATAATGTATCCATGCCCCTCAACCGAGTGAGGGTTACGTGTCATGAATTCAATGCACCATTTGGCGAATGGACCAACGAAAACTACAGGATGTAAGGGAGCAGGATGACATCTTATATTGTTATTATAAGTTTGGCAAACATGGCATTTCTGGACGGTAGTAATGCAGTCCTTAAACAAATAAGGCCATAAATACCCTATTCGTAAGATATTTTGGGAAGTGGCATACCCAGACATATGATCGCCACATGCTCTAGAGTGATAGTTGTTCAAAGATTTCTTAGCTTCATCATAGGTGAGACATTGTCGAAATATAGAATAAATACCACGACAGTAAAGGGTATCACCGAGGATGATGTATTGATGGGCTTGATATCATATACGATGACGATCTGTACTAGATAAATTAGGCCAATAAGTTTGAGTCTGGAGATAGATAATAATATCTCCATACCATACATCATAAAAAATGATCAGAAAAAGGGATTCATCAGGCAAGGAATCCTCTGCCACATTTTTTGTCTCAGTAGAGGGAAGTTCACATATCAATTCGGAAAAAACCAAATATTTCTTTGACTTAGTGCGTTCAAAGTACAAGTCAAACTCCTGGAGAATAACTATCCATTTGGATTACTTTCCCCCTAGCAATTGTCGACTAAGGATATGTTGCATGGGATTGTAATCAGAAATAATAGTGGTTCCGCATAATAAGATATAATGAAGAAAACGTTGGACAACTTGAACAACTACCAAGGCCAGTTTCTCCACATGTAAGTATTTGGTTTCGTTAGTTGCGAGACTCTGACTCAAATAGTATATCACATGTTTGTCATGTGAATCATCCTCTTGGACTAAGAACATAGAAATGGTAGAGTCCGAAGAAACTAAGTAGAGGAAGTAATCTCGACTATAGTCAGGGGGAAACAATAATGGTGTATGGGTCAAGGAAAGTTTCAAAGCTTCAAAGGATTTGTTTGCAGTATCGTCCCATACAAACTCATAACCTTTCTTGAGTAGCCAAGTGAATCCTTTCGCCAGTTTAGCGTAATTGGGGATGAAACGACGCAAAAAGTTTTCCTACCCTTGCAAACTTTGGAGCTCGCATAGTGTGAAAGGAGGAGGGATATTAAGAATAGCCTCAACCTTCAAGGGGTCTACCCGAATCCCATGTATCACCACAATGAAACCAAGAAGTCGGTCGGATTCCACATAAAAAACACATTTGTGTGGGTTCAAACATATGCGATAATAACGACAATGTATGAAAATGGCCCTTAAATGTGTCGGGTGATCTTGGCAACGCATGGAATGTGCCAGGAGATCATCAATATAGGGTTTCACAATGTGATTAATATCATGAAAAGCATAAGACATAGCGTGCTGAAAGGTCACACCACCATTCTTGAGACTAAAGGGTAATTTGCGATAGGCAAAGGTTCCCCAAGGAAAGATAAAAGAAGTCTTGTGTTGATCCGCTGGTAAAATATTAATTTGATTATAACCGAAGAAACTGTTCATCAAGGAGAATATTTCACTTCCGGCACAGTCGTCAACAATATGGTCAATGAAAGGGGTAGGATAATTGTCCTTAGGACAAGATTTATTTATATCCCTATAATCTATGAAAACGTGGATCATACCTTGTTTCTTATTTACCGGAACAATATTGGATACCCAATCAGTCAAATCCACAGGATAGACAAAGCCAACTTTAAGAAGCTTTTCAACCTCAAGCTTGATAGCAACAACTTTACATGGATGGACTGGGCGAAGTCTCTGTAATGATCCCAAGCCAAATTATTTCTTGGAATCACTAACTACTACTAATTTATTGAGTTATTAAGTGCATACAAGATTCATCAACACATGGAGATCACAATATATTCAAGATGTAGAAGCACAAGCAAAGATCTGNCCACCGCGTTTTATTTTCTGCATGAGCGTGGTAATGGTACAGTTTTTTGGGGGTTTCATATTGGATCGCCACCGCGTTTTATTTTCTGCATGAGCGTGGTAATGAGCGTGGAGCATGGTACAGTTTTTTGGGGGTTTCATATTGGATCGCCACCGCGTTTTATTTTCTGCATGAGCGTGGAGCATGGTACAGTTTTTTGTTGCTGTATTTTTACAGTTTATTTAAGACTTACCTTGTTAAATTTTAATGTCGAAAATACAACATAGAGAAAAAGGTTAAAGATCGTCGTAGAGCAGGAGATGGCACCTTCTGCGAGCCGGTTGAAATGCTAATGCTAACACTAGATCTTTCCATACTGTGCTCGTCCTCATCTTGAAAGATAAACCCTAAATATCAAAGCAATCGGGACAATGCAATGCCATGATACTTAGCATAACCCATATATATAGATAGTTTTTGTGCCTGAAATGGTTCAGATTTCGTGCGAGACACGATGGATCGATGGGTAACTCAACTGTTAGCGTGAGGAGAGTAGATAGCTTTCTTTTCAGATTTTGACGAAATGCAAAGTGATGGGTAACTCTACTGTTAGCGTGAGGAGAGTAGATATCTTTCTTTTCAGATTTTAACGAAATGCAAAGTTCAGTGGATAGACTTATTTGAATACATTTGCAGATCTTTATTTGCTGTACTGTTATATAGTGGAGGCGGTCAATGAAATACAGATTTAGCTTGTTTTAGTTTTGCATAGAATTAGATAGAAGGCTGCGATGTGCAGGAATAATGGTTCGGAAGGCAAAGAAAATGTTAAATGGATATAGTAAATTTTATTTACAAACACTAAATATTAAAGTTAGGTTTAATAAATTAAAAATGCCTTTCGGCGTTCCTCAGCCACAATTATGTGGCTGTGCTAGTTTATGGTGATTTCAATATTAAATGTTTTTAATATTATTACTTTTTGCAATTTGTTAAGCTTATGATATATATAAATAAATATTTTTTAGATTTTTTTATATTTTATGGTGATTTTAATATTATTATTTTTTTAATTGGAATAATATTATTAAGAGGAATTGCATTTAAGGATGATATAAGTTGTCAAATTTTTTGCATGGAATCACTAACTATCATTGATATTTTGATGTGCAGGTGTTTATTGAGTTATCCAGTTATTAAGTGCATTCATACAAGATTCATTCATCACATGAAGATCATAATACATTCAATATATAGAAGCACAAGCAAAGATCTCACCTTTTACTATGAGCAATATGAAACCAATACAATAGATAGCCGATTTGGAACAATCCTCACATGGCTGGAAAGACAATAGATATGAGCTGCTACAAAATGCTCTGCCGATACAAAATAAGCCTCCAAAGGCTAAATAAGAAATGAAGACCAATATAACCAGATCTGAATGCTAGACCCTCCAGCTGAAGAATGCCACACTCCAATAGAAGGTTGAATCCCTCAACAACTCGGCCCTGCTGAAAGAAGACTCTAAACGAGTCCAAACTCGGCCCAGTGATATCAAGATGGTAGGATCTCCCTCCTGAAATATCAAGCCAAACTGCCAATGCCAACCCCTCCAAATATTGAATCTGCTAAGGGAGTTGCGCCCTCCTGAATAGCTGAAACCCTAGGCAACTTGTCCCTGAAGAAGGAAGCCTCCAAATGATGTGAAACTCTCCAAGAAGGTAGATCGGGCTATGGGAACCCCGTGGGAGAAGTTTCAGATCCAGATCTTGAGTAGATCTCTCTAGATATGAGAAATACTGAGTAATGGGACGTCATCATAACCTCCAAATTGTCTCAAACTATAGTTGAAGAAATAGTGATGATAACTCTTTGAGAAAGCCATCAAAATGATGGTGGAGTTCCTACAAGTAAAACCCAAGTGATAGAATTCCCAACGCTCCTCCTGAATAGCTAGATCGAACTCTTCTCTAGTTGGTGGTGCGCCCTTGCTGGAAACTCACAAACAGTACGGCCTTGTTGCTTCCCTGAATCTGTTGGTGGATGGATGATGATGGTAGAATGGTGTGGAAGAGTCTTTCATCCCTAAGACCAAGCTATGGAACAAAGTGAGTGGATGTTTCACTGCTGAGTTGCTCACAAGGGTTTGTATCAGCAAAACCCCCAAAATGTATGCTCAAGGAAATAACAAGAAAATACCAAAATTTAGAATGCCCAAGAAGTGCGCCCTAGCCTTCTCTTTATACTTTTTCCTCTAATTTCCTGTTGAGTTAACTTAACTCCTAGAGTTAACCCTAACTCCAATTCCAGCTCTTCTATTTCTCTATTGAGTTATCTTTTAATGCCTTTTTCACCTTTTTTATCAAGTCAACTTAAAAATATAACCTTTAACTTGTTGATCTTTCCCCTTAGTGTGAGACTATGGCCTAGTAGGGACACCTAGACCACTATGTCTTCCAAACCTCTTCTTCAATAGGTGGGGGACATTACAGTCTCCCTTGCTTGAAATTCCTTATCCTCGAGCAATTCCAAACCTGCTTCTCGTACCATCTGTTCATTCTCCCATGTGGCATCCTCAATGGGCAAGTCTTTCCACCTGATCAAATACTCCTTAATGCTTCTCTTCTGTAGCTTCTTTTCTCGAACCTCCAATATCTCTTCCGAAATCAACACCAGTTGTCCTTCTTTGTCCATGGGGGGTAGTATCTCAATGGGGTGGATGTGTTGGTCGATAGCCTTCTTTAGGCAGGATACATGGAAGACATTATGTATTCGGCTGCCTGGTGGAAGCTCTAACTCATAAGCCACGACCCCTATTCTTCTGTTGATTCTGTAAGGCCCAAAGAAACGTGGCTATAGTTTTTCTACTCCGCTTCTTTTAATTGAATCCTACCGGTAAGGTTGGAGCCTTAAACAAACTGAGTCACCAACCTCAAAAGTGTGCTCCACTCTGTTTTTTTTCTCCTAGACCTTCTGTTGGTTTTGTGCCCTCTATAAATGATCCTTGAACTACCAGAGAATGTCTTGGCTCTGTTGTACCCAATCCTGCACCATTGGTGCCCTCATGTCCCCAAAAGCAATCTCCACAAAGGAAAGGGGATCATAGCTATATAAATCTATGAATGGTGTCATACCTAGGGATACATGATGGGTGGTGTTGTAGTAGTATTCTCCCAAGTGCAACCATCTGACCCATGCTTTCTGTTGTCCGGCTACATAATTTCTGAGGTAGCCTTCGGTCTGGCCATCCGTTTGAGGGTGATAGCTGGTACTAGGGGTCAATGTCGTACCCACTAATATGAACAACTCATACCAAAATGTACTCATGAACCTGTTGTCCCTGTCACTGATAATGGTCTTGGGTAGGCTGTGTAATCTGAACACCTCCCTGAAAAATAACTCGGCCACCTGTGCTGCGTTGAAGTCTATGGCTATGGAAAAGAAGTGTGCAAACTTCGCCAATCTGTCTACTACTATGAAAATGCAATCTTTCCCCTGTGCTCTGGGCAAGCCGGTGATGAAATCCATGGATATACTCTCCCACTTGTGCTCTAGAATGGGCAGGGGTTGCAACAGTCCTACAGGGTGCGTGTGCTCATTCTTGTTTTCTTGGCATGTATGGCATTCTTTGACATGCTTAATCACATATTCTTTGAGGCCCTTCCATGAAAACCTCTCTCTCACCTGCCTGTATGCATGTAATATCTTGGCTTTGAGAGCTGATCCAGGAACTAAGAAAATTCAACCTTTGTAATAAATGAGGTCCTTCATGACTCTGAATTTGTCATCCTATATCTGTCCATCCAATAGTTGACAATCAAACTGATCCTTTGCATATTCCACTATCAAGTGATCCTTCCAGTCAACTGGCATACCGGACATGGAAAAAATGGATGGCCTCTTAAATAATGCATCGGCTACTGCGTTGTTCTTCCCTTTGACGAATTCAATGTCAAAGTCGTAAGTCTGTATTTTGCTTACCCATTTTTGTTGTCTTTCATTCAAATCCTTTTTCTCCAATAGATATTTAAGACTGTTATGGTCTGATTTGACCACAAACCTTGCACCTACCAAATATTGCTTGAATTTGGCTAGTGCATGCATGATAGCTAGCATTTCTTTGTCATAAATGTTGTAAAGTAGTTCAGGACCCTTGAGTTTCCATCTTTCATAGGCAAGGGGGTGCCTATTCTGCATCAACACAGCCCCTATACCTTCCCCCAAGGAAACACACTCCAAGGTGAAGGGTAGGCCGAAATCTGGAAGAGCTAGAACTGGGCAAGTGCTCATGACCTCTTTCATTCTCTCCATCGTAGCTTGGGCCTCTTCACTCCATTTGAACAACCCTTTTTTGGTCAGGTCTGTCAAGGGTGCACACAGTTGAGAAAACCCTTTGACAAATTTCTTGTAGTATGTGCATAGACCTAGGAATCCCCTTAGTTCTATGAGTGTATTAGGAGTAGGCCATTCCCTAATGGTTGTTATTTTCTCTTGGTGTACCTGTACCCCTGTTTCCGCTATGATGTGTCCCAAGTAAAGCACCTCTGTCATCCCAAACTCACACTTGGATTCCTTAGTGTATAGTGATTGTTCTTCCATGATTGACAGGATTTGGTCCACATGTTGAAGGTGTTCCTCCCATGTCTTGATGTAAATGAGAAAGTCATCAAAGAATACTAACAAGTGTTTCCTCAGCTATTTGTTGAACACATGGTTCATGCAAGACTGAAATGTGGCAAGGGCATTGGTTAGCCCAAAGGGCATTACCAAAAACTTGTAATGGCCGTAGTGACACTGGAAGTCTATTTTCAAGATGTCCTCCTCCCTCATCTTGATTTGATGGTAGCCCGAACGAAGGTCAATTTTCATGAAATAGATAGCTCCATGCAGCTCATCCAGCAACTCATTAATCCTAGGTATAGGGTACCTGTTTTTTATCATCTTTTTATTCAGAGCCCAGAAGTCAATGCACATTCTCATCATTCCATCCTTCTTCTTGACCAAGACTACTGAAGAAGCAAACGGACTTGAACTCGGCCTGATGTGTCCCATGTCTAAAAGCTATTTGATGGCCTTTTCTATCTCGTCTTTATACTTATTTAGATGCCTATAAGGTGTGGTGATAACTGGTTTAGCCCTGCTTCTAGCTCAATGATGTGCTCAAACCCCCTATCTGGTGGCACACCTGGAGGAATCGGCCCAAATACCTTATGGTGCATGTCAAGGATCATTTTGATCTCTGGGGTGTAGTGTACCTTTCCTTTCTCATCCACATGTGCTGAGACCTTACATTCTTCTACGTACATAATTTCCTCCCTCCTAAATATGGCTTCCATCCTCTTGGTCGTGACTACTCTAGCAGAGTTACCTGTCATGCCTATGAGCACAACCTTTCGGCCTCCTTCCTCTACAAAGGAAATTTCCATGGTCTTGTAGTTGGTGGTGATAGGTCCTAAAGTGTTGATCCANTTATCCTAGTTTGGTTCTCGTTCATTTTCTGTAGATTCTCATCAACTTTCTTCAAGGTTTCAGAGATTTCAGTCTGTCCCCTTCTGTTGGTTTCCTGATACTCATCCAACTGCCAGACCAATGTGCTTTCTATGTGGTTCATGTTTTGATGGAACTTACCAAATTTGGCTACTAAGAGAGCCAATCCCTGAGGCTCATGGTCGTCTCCTAACCCTTCCATTTCTGCCTCTGTTTCATTGTTGTTTTTCTTCCTCGGACCCATAACAATTCCCCTGTACTTCTGCATGCACCAATCTCTCCACAGGTTTGGATGATCGAGGCTCTGATACCACTGTAATGATCCCAAGCCAAATTATTTCTTGGAATCACTAACTACTACTAATTTATTGAGTTATTAAGTGCATACAATATTCATCAACACATGGAGATCATAATATATTCAAGATGTAGAAGCACAAGCAAAGATCTGACCTTTTTATTATGAGAAATGTAAGATCAATACAATAGATGGACGATCTGGCATAATCCTCAGATGGCTGTATAAGCAATAGATATGAGCTACTACAAAATGCTCCCGATAATACAAAATAAGCCTCCAAAGGCTGGATATACAATGAAGAATAAATCAAGTAGATCTGAGCTGTACTAATGCTCAACCTCCAAGCTAGAAAGTGCCACGTCCTGCTAGAATGCTGAAGCCCTGAATAATTTTTTCCTACTACCAAAAGTGTCCAATCATCCCGAGAAATATGCCAAATGATATATCGAGCAACTGTAAGGAAAACCTAGATGTCCAAATTCCCAAATCCACTCTCAAACCCCATAGATCTGAATTCTCCACTGAATGGTGTGCCCCACTGGATGGATGAAACCCTAGCTGGTTCATCCCTGATGAAGGAGGCCTCCAAATTCTCTAAAACTCTCCAAGAATATATATCGGGCTATGAGAATCCCGTGGGAGAAGTTTCGGGCTCAGATCTCAAGCAGATCTCCCTAGATCGAAGTTTTACTAAATCACAGGACGTCCCCTATGGCTCCACGATGTCCCAATCTGCAGACCTATGTAGAATGATGATAACCCTCTAGAAAATCCCTCAAACTGATGGTCCTTCCCCTACAAACAAAACCCAACTGTCGGAATGGCCCCAGGCCCTCAGGATAAACTGGATCGAACCTCCCTCGATAAGCTGGCCCTGAGACTAGAATGGTGTGGAGGAGTCTTTCATCCCCAAGACCAAGCTGTGGAACAAGGTGAGTGGATATTTCACCACTGAGTTTCTCACAAGGGTTTGTACAACAAAACCCCCAAACTGAATGCTCAAGAGCAATAGCAAATGCTAATCCAAAACCAAAATCAATAATAGGTGCACCCCAACCTCTTACTTATACTTTTCCTTCTAATTCTCTGTTGAGTTAGGTTAACTCCCAGGGTTAATCTTCTATTCTTCTGTTGAGTTATCTTTTACTCCTTTATCCTTTTCCTTTCTTACGTCAACTGAAAAATATAACTTTTAACTTCTTGACTTTTCCCCCCTCAGTGTGAGACTATGACCTAGTGGGGGTGCCCAGGCCACTGAGTCTCCTCATCACCTCTCTAAGAGGTGGGGGACATTACAGTCTCTGCCGAATAGGTTTAGCATCCAGATATGTCTTAATCTCATGCACAACAATATCATGATCACTACCTGACATTTCTTCATAAATCCAGGTGAAAACGTCACAAAATTATTGGAAAAGGGATTTATACATTTGGACCTCATCAATAGAACATGAGACCCTGATATGAACATTCTCCATGAATCTGGGTTTAATCGATATGTTAAGAAGAACGGTAGGAGAAATTTTACTCAAGTTCCCTTTGTACAAAACGTCGTGTGTTGACTCAGGAACGAAAGAAATGACAACAAGATTCGAGAAAGTTGAAATCCATTGGTAGCTTTCTATGGTATCACATTCTAGGAAGCGAATGGAGCGATGATTCCCATCATCCCATGGAGTATCTTCCATAGACATTACTGACATTCTCATCTCATCATTAGGACATATTACGTGAAACGGATCAGGATATGAATCATAGAGAGAAGAAGGAGATGGGGTTGCCGATTTAATAGCTTGATAAGCGGATTCAATCAGACTTAAAGGCATTTTGTCGCAGTAACAAAGGTAGTCACTAGATCTGGGTACTACCCATGGGTCATATGACTCAGGGGTTTCACAAACAGTGGTCGAGATCATGTTAATCGAAGCGACAAAACGAGGAGGAATATCGGGTGGTGGGATTGGAAATGTACCCATCAAGGTTTAATCCTTTAAAAGACCCATGTCGACATTCTCATAACCGGGGGGTGTCTTCGAGATAAAAGACACGTTGCTAGTATGAGAATCGAAATTAAAGAAGGCCAGTTGGTCAACAATAACGACCTTTCCTTTGTGTGGGAATCATAATCCTATAAAATGGTAGACACAATTGTATTAATGGAATCAATCCATCTCCGACCAAGTAAAAGTTTATAAACAAGAGTTGCGTGTTGAGGAAAAGATATGAAATGATCTTACTCAAACATTTTCAGTTTTTTCTTGGCTAAATAAAAATAGATGGGAATGTCACCCTAGGTTTATAGCCATAAAAAATAAAATCCTAACTCACAAGTATCAATTACAAGTTCTTAGGCTAGTCTTTTTCACAAATAAAAGCTTGCTGGAAAATTCATTTTTATAGGATTTTCTGAATATAATAGTTGTTGAAAACAAGTGTAAAGACAGAAGTAAGACACCAAGATGATGATAAAGACAGATGAGACATAAATAAATCCTTTATTTCATTCCAATTCACCAAAGAGTAATTTTCTTTACAAAATCTCATACAAAAATTCCAGACCAAATTCAAATTCAGACATCCCCGATGGAACATACAAACATACCTCTAACATAAAACCAAAACTGAACTCTAAAAGCTATATCAACTTGCCACATATTTCTTCCCACTCGACTCTGCACAATATCCTTTGTCAGTCATGAAAATTAATTCACAAACAGACAAGTCTACACAGACTATCAAAGATAGATCACCACCTCTGAAAAACAAGTGTCTGAGTGATGTAATTCAACCTTGAATGTTGTTGTCTACAATAAGACCCTGCTATCATAAAAGAGAATTAGGATTGTGATAAATTAATGAATGAATGCAAAATGAACTATATCAACATAAACTCAAAGATCAAACCTTAGTATGCTTCTCCTTCTATCTTCCCCTTGTTCCCCCCTTTCATTTTTCCTTTAAGAAAATTAGAATTGGTTGAAGTAGTTGAACCACCTCATTAGTTAAGTTAACTAAGAACTCAACCAACTTTTTAGTTAAGGGGGGAAAATTAATAATTCATAATAAGGGTTCTAAATAAATAATAACTAGTAGGTGGGACCCCTTGTAACTCCTATTTATCTCTTAACAATTATAAAATAACTAGTCAATTAAGAAAGAACAACTCTCCTTGTGACTCCCTTCATCACTTGCACATTTGACAACTTATCTCATTTATATTTGACATTGTTTTCAAAAATGAATTACTCATATATCCAAAAATAAAACATGCTGTCCAAAAATTCTTGAAGTCAACTGTCATCAACAATAGATAAAATAAAAAAAACTCAAAAGCCATATTTCCCACTTTGAGATGCAATATTTCCTTGATTATTGATGTCAACCTTTGATTTTCCTGAATTTTCCTTTGGCTGCGCTGAGCCTTTAGGCCTAATCTCGTTGATCACGTGAGAACAATCATCCCTCAAATGCATCCGGGAAGACACGGATTTATCAGAGCCATTGGAGGGAGAGGAAGGGGAAGCAATGGATTTTCCTTTGTCAAGGGAATTGTGGACCTCAATTTTCAATCTTTTTCTAGCATGAGAAAACTGAATTGGTGAGTGAACAAGTGCAACTTGGAAAATGGGGTTAATAGGCGGGGGAGCAGGTAGTGACAAATTGGGCCAGGCACGATGTTGGGAAACTGTTGGATGGACAATCTCTTGCCATCCATCATTTTTGGGAACCTCGGGTTGCAATGAGACATGAGGTGGTACGAGAATATTAGGGGCTTGTGGATCTTGGAAAGGAGGGATTTCATGCCTAGGTTGGACTATCCCTTGCCCAATCCAATTGAAAAATATGGCCTGAAACAACTAGCCTAGCTCTTGTGAGTGATCATCAAAGTGTATGGAGAACCTTGGCCTTCTTGGGCCTCTGTTCCAATTACCTCTCCATCGGTTGCCTCTGCCATGACTACCTCGGCTGAAAAAACTCATTCCTTCATGCATGATGGATTAGCAAATAGTCTTTTAAACAACCATACATGATAACTCTTTAAAAATATGAAATAGATTTTGGCTCAACAACATATCAGGCTCATGCAATCCAATCCATAAAAATTGTTTAACTATCGTCAATGAGAAGGGGGTGAACAAAAGGTCCTAGGATATGTGAGGGGCTTGTATTAAGCGAAAAATGATAAAATGAGGGGGAAAGAAACATGGTTACTACTAAAATACCACAACAATCAACTGTAATGCAACCAAAAAAGAACACCACTGTAATCCAATGACTTTAAACTGTTTCAATACAAAACTTTTCTTGATTGTAATTAATTTTAGAACAGGGAGTGAAAAATGAATGTAGGAAGGCAAGGGGTTGTAATTAGCGAAAAGAAAAATAATGGTAGGGAAGGTGAGAGATTAATGTTCATGAAATTAATTCAGTGATCCTTAAAACCATTCTGCAAAAGGAAACACACCAACCAAAGGACCACTGAGACCCCAAACAATTACTGTGTACTGTCCAAACAACTCTGCATATTTAACTTTCTCAATGTTGTAATCAAATATTTAACATAGTATCATCAAAAAGATGGTATGCATTCCACAACAACCCATAGTGGAGCTCTTCTCCTCTCATTTATCCATTAATATTTTCAAACAATTCCCAAATGTATAACCAATAAACTATTTCCACTCCGTTCAACATCAAAATCAACCACCGCCCATGAATTATTCCAATCATCACATACAAACTCAAATGTCGTGCTCGATTTTTCCTTTTAAATCATTTAAAAATTGAATTGCAATGAAGTTATACTATCACAACACCAGTGCCTATCACCGTTAAAAATCATGGTATCCATTTAGCCTACATAGTGGACAATCGACACCGCAATTCATATCCAAATTGCAAGATACTAACTTGCCATTTAAACAAACAGACAACAATCACCACATCACTCATGCTATGCTGTGGGATACACAAAACCATTCGACCAAATGCAAGTGTATTTCTATGACTATACAAGTCTGATTTTCTTTGACTCTAAATATTCAAATTGATGGGCTATCAACCAATACAACGAGGCATCAACAACATGCCCGATTTTACAAAACAATCCATCAAATTGCAATAAATCCATGTTCAAAAACCCGTGACCTTCTCCAATGGTGGAATCAATTAATATTGATAACAAACCCAGTGGACAACCATTCCATAATCACCATGATTGCAACATTCCCATTGAAAAATTCTAAAACACACAGTCATAGTATTGTTAACTCAACCTATCGGGCGAGCTATCAATCCAATGCAAAGAGGACACAACAATATTGCCCAAATTAATCAATATTGAAATCGAACCACACTGTGTAAAACTTATGCCCCTCCTTTACGACGGATTCAAATAACCATACATATATAGTGGATGGAAATTCCATAACACCTCGATTGCAATAATCATTTGGCCATTAAAAAAACACAGTTACAATAATCATTGATTCGTGATTATAGGAACACCACTCATACCAATGAATCAAGCGCGAAGAATCATTGTGAATTAATCAATTAAAAGTAGTGATGGGTTATCAATTCAATAAAAACAAGGACATCGACTGCGTATTTGATTTAACAACTCATTCCAATTAACCATCCTGAGCTTATCCACCCAATTATAATACAAATTGCAGTGACTAGATACCAAAACCAACAACACTGTCATATAATCAATGGGGTGAGCCAGTAATCCACTCTGTCGACAACACACCACCAATCCATAACTACCAACAGTACACTCGATAGGCCATAATGATATTCTCTATCAACACTCAGTCTCGAGGAAGCAAGGGTTTGCTTTGTGGACTAACACAGGGAGGGTAGTGTTGACTCTTCTTGATGATGAAAACCTATGAGACCAATGGTGCACACACAAGAAATACCATAATTGACTTCATGGACAGGGTGACAAATCCCATGAAAGGAGAAGATATGAACAGAGGAGCAAGGCTCCATTTGGGCATTGTAACGATACTCAACACACACAGGGTATAACCCTCATGGCTCTCCCATCCAACCAACTAGCAACGCTGGTATGAAGCAGAGTTGAGAAGAAGAAATAACCCATTGCACGACCAATAGTAGAATGAACAACCCAATGCCTAAGTAAATAATGCATAGTGAGACCAGGCATTTCAAACCCATTAAACCCCATAAATTCCAAGACTAGGTATGGGATACAAATGCATGAAGAGAGCCAGTCCTTCTAGACCAACGAAACCCTCCAACTAAACCAACAAGGATGACATAAAGCCTTTATGGCTGCTAACACTCAGGGTGACCAAATACAATGTAACTTCAAACATTATCGCAGAGAAAGSCACCAAGGATTCATTCTAGAAAAATCACAATTTTACACAGTAGCCAAAATTTAAGGAAAAAAACAAACCCATACATCCAAGCCAATATCCATTTCATAACTAGAGAAAACTCATGGATGGAAAAAAAAAGACATACCTGTAATCAAAACACCTTAAAAAACAAGTTGGCCGAGTGGTTCCTCTCTGCTTGAAAGTCGGAGCCTAACCACAACAACATAGTTTGAACAATAGCCCGACTAGGGTGGCGCCTGATGGAAGGAGTAACGGTGAAGTGCAGTAAACGAATGTTGCCTCCATCCCCAGTCCATTAATTCCTTAGTACACGCCAACAAGATTCCATTAACTCAATTAATTAAACCATATATCGAAACCATCAACCATTAAAACCAATAGCGCGACCCATATCCACTTATGCCATAACATAATTATAATGCATATCAACTATATAACTCAATAAATCACATAGCTATTAACTTAGTAGCTAGGATAACAACAATCCATTAAATTTCGATGCATGTAGTGTAGTATATTCACATGGTTAGATTCATTCCTTTTGCATTTGTTATATTGCTTCTGCCTTTTTCCAACTGCTCCTTATGTCTTGTTACTAACATGTCTGTTGTGTAGGTGTCCCAAGAATATATAGCAATGGTATCAATGAATACCGTAGGCTATTGAAACATAAAATTAGAGTTTAGAACATAACATGCCTTATTCATCATTTACTTGTCGCACATAGAAGCAACACAAAATAAGCCCAATCCATCGCCAATAAAAAAAAAGATCTCATCAACTAGCTAAGTAGTGTTGAACAGTAGCACGACATCAAATAAGAACCAGATCTGATCTCCAATCTACAAGTGGGTCCCACCTGCTAGTATTATTTATATTTATAATAATAGGCTTTAGAAACTCTTTGCGGGCAAAACTTCGTGGCAATTTTAATCGTCAACAAACTTGTGACTCCACAAGGAAATTTGTTTTCAACAGATTTAGAACTCAGAACTCATGGTTTCGCAGAACAAGAACAATGGTCAAGAAGATATAACCAGGAATATTATGCAACAGGGAGAAGTGAGCAGATTTAATGGAAAGATGACCGATAATTTCGGAATAACTCATGAAAAGTGTTAAGTATGAGGGGTTTTAGCACTGTATGCATAATCATTCAACAAAAATCTTCTCTTAACTTGAAGGATAAATGTTTTAGACTTTCTCTTTAAAAAAATATTCAATGGATGAAGAAATGGCAAGAAGAAGCGGGAGACAATCAATTCTTTATAAGGAAGCAGTGGAAATATATAACAATTTCAAGGGTGCCTTCATAGGAAACATTGTAAAAATTGTGTAAGCTTGATTGCTATTAACTAACAATGCTTTGCAGGAGTGTCACTGTGGCAGAATTGATCCAACATCCTATTTTGACCAAATTAAATAAAAGATGATAGGAAACAAAATCATGACAAAAGTAAATTAAAAAAATTAAAACAACAGCAATAAAAGACAGAAATGGAAAAAGAAACAAGAAAAGTTTAAACACAGAAAGAAAAAGTCAAACTACTGTAAAACATAAAAGAGAAGCACAAAAATGAAAGCAGAGCTAGACTACTAGTATACAGAAAATCAAAACAACATTAGAACTTTTCACGTTGGTCCCTTGCAATATTTCAAGTGAGAATTGTTAGTGCTGTAGGAAAACAATTGATTTTGTAAGTCCTTTAAAATGTAAGAGTTAGTGTCCAAGACAAAATAAATTTTGAAAGGACCCAAAAACAACACTTGGAACTCTGATGTAATTATCACCGCTTTGACGCACACAATTAGATCATCAAGATAGAGATGGATACTGACCAATTCATCAAAATTTGTGTGTATAGGTATTTTAAAAGAGATATTTGCCTCAAGTAAGCTAGAAAGCAGGCATTTGTAGGACATGGTACCCCAATTAGTGATAAGAGTGGTTTTGTGAGCATCTGCCCCTTTCACCTTGATTTTCTTGCAACCCAAAAACTATCAAGTAAGGGATTTAACTGTGACTCTATAACCTGCTGCAGAACCATTTCCATACTGAGAGGAGGAAAAGGATTTCTCATAATAACATGTCTGCAGGTTCAAAAATTAATGCAAGTTCTAATATGATCAGTGGTCTTCGAAACAAGTACCCAATTGGAAACCCTTTTAGGGTGGACTGAAAAAATAATCCCAGCCCTTAAGAGATTCTCCAACTCCCTTTGAAAAGTTTCTTTAAATTCAAAGTTAATAGGCCCTTGTTTTTGCCTAGATGGTTTCATGGATTCCTTGATGGAGACAACATGGCATGTAAGACCAGGATCAAAACCACGAAGATCCTTATAAGACAAAGAAAAAACCTTTTGAAATCCACCAAGTAGCTTGGAAAAATTTGTTTCTACTTTATCAGAACATTGGGTACTTATTTTAACATCCCTTGAGGGTTCGAGTGCCCCAATATTCTAGGAGATGGTTCCACCCACCTTCCTTCGTAAATCCTCTTCCTTCTATTTTTCTTTATTGTCTACATCACTCGATGAAAATGAACTCTCAAGAGGATTCAAGACCTGAGGAATCTTGTTTTTTTCCATGGATATAATTTCCTTGGGTTTAAGAGGTTCATCTTGAATGAAAGAACAATTTCTCTCATCATTAGGGAGGGCCTTCAAGGATTCTACACTGTCAGGGATATATGGACAATATAGGGATTGAAAAGAATAATCAGGCTAGTGAGGTAAAAGTTGTTGATTAGGAGAAGCTGCAAAGACAACTAACTGACCATCCATTGAATTCAACTCCCTCTTAACATGCGTGATGTTGAAAGATAAAAGGTTCGAGATAAGAGCCCAAACCGTTTGGGTGTATCGTTCCATCATCTTGTTGCTAGGAGAGCATATCTTACGTATCAGGTTCATGACAAGCTCTGAATATCAAAAAAATGAAAGGTGACCACAACCAAGATTAAGGGTGTTTTCAATGCCTAATAATAAAGCTTTGAATTCAGTGACATTGTTTGTACAAGAAAAATCTAACCTGTAAGATAGAGCATGAGTTTTTCCTACAAGGGAAACCAAGATAATGCCAGCCCCATTACTTTCATTAGAGCGTGAACCATCAAAGTGAATGTGCCACATATCATCATCTAAATCGATTTGTTCCAAAGGAATATTATCCTCCTCAGCAAAGATGGAATACACTCATAGGTCCTCTTCGATATAGTTTACACTAGATTGTGGAGCACTCTCTATGTAGGGTGAAATCCTTCCCTCTCTAAGGACTATAATATTCTTACCATTCCAAGGTACGGATAAATGCATCCCGTCGAGTGAGAGGTGCCCACCTGTTAAGGCTTTCCAATATCTTCCCAAGATATTTGAGTAATTTCTTACATGCATATCAATTACCTGAGTGTTCAGGGTTATCCTTATCTCAGGATGAGCACATAAAACCAAGGTCACATCATTAATCTGACATATGGTTGTTTGTTGTAGAATATTATAGGAGAGCATGCTTCTGGAGTTTTCATTTTTACAAGACAAGCCTAGCTCTTCCATAATAATATTCAACATCACACTTGGGCCCAAACCGCCATCAATGAGGCAACAATGGGCAATCTTATCCATAATTTTTACAGAAATATAAAAAGGGGTATTTTTTATAGGATATTTAAAGTTATGCACACCTACTTTATTTACAGAAGAAACCTCTTTGTTTACATCTTTGGAAAGATTGGCTACAACAGAGGCTTTTCCTTCCATGAATTGTTTCAGATGAATCTGTTATTCAGGGATGTAAACCATGTCTAGAAGGGTTACATCCGATTTGATGTTGGCCAACTGATTCAAGATATTGTATTTGGAAGAGGGGAGAGGGGAAGTAATTCCTTGTCTCTCAGGAACTTTAGGAACCTGGACTGTAGCAGCAGGCGAGGATGAGCTCAGGATAGAAGAATTGAGTGGAGGATTGTTGGTTTAGTCTTACTTACTCTTCTATTCTGCCTAAGTTTGTATTGACCCAGGGTTCATGTCTATTCAGTGTTCCAACAAAGCCTCTAAAACTATCGCCCCCCCTGGTAAAACAAAAGGAAACACAACACACAGAATGCACTGTGCAGTCTCACCCAAGATAACTTTAATGGGTGGCTGTAAGAATCAAGTGTTTATAGCCTAGGATTGAGTGTGATATATGGGAACTGTAAATTGAACCATTATTATAACTAGTAAACACAATGTACTGTTATCGACGACTAAGCAGGAAATATAACAACTCATTCATTAAGCATAACAATAAAAATGGAAGACAATACATATATGCATGCATTCATAACATAGCACATATGTTAACATGGTTCACCCCCTCCTGGGCTACGTCCACAAAGATTTATCTCTCAACTCTTTTATTATAGTCGCTCTATTACTACAACGTCGCGCGCTTACAATTATTCCTAGTTGGGTAAGATCTATATGAGGCGGACTAGATCACACCAGGATCCTTAGCCTGCAATCTAACCCTCAATATCTACCCTCCTTAGTCCTCTCTAGCTAAAAAAATTATACAAAATAGATCATACAAAAAAATATCACATAGCGGTTCGCTACAACAACTCTTTCTATAATAACCACTTATCTCTAACATATTCCGACCCTTACAAAACAACCCGACCCCTCTATGATACCTAAGTATCTATATTTATACGTTTTCTAACTCTTCAGCCTTTACAATGCATTACCAAAACCCTAACTCTACCTTCATTAGGTCTTCCTGGCATGCTCATGTGTTGTTCCTCCTTCCACCTGTCGCTTCCCTCATGCATGCTTTATTTCCCAAAAATGGCTTGATTTTCCACTTTGGTCTACTTCCAAAAGGCCCCCAACACTGACATGTGGCTTGTCTTGAGCTACCTAACCTTTGTGTGCTTACTTGATCTCCTTGGTGATCTCCTGGAACTTTTCCTTGAGCTCTGCTTCCTGTGTCTACAGCTGCGCAGTATTCTCCTTGAGTGTGTCCACTATCCGGACTACAACTTTGTCATTGAAAAATTATGTGCATTTTGCCCGAGTCTGTATTATTTGTGTCTTGGCTTCCTCTGCCTGTGCCAAGAATTATGCTACCCTCTCTTGCAGTGGTTCTGTTTGAGTCTGTCGCTCTTGTTTCTTTATTTGCACAGTGGTGAGTTCTGCCTGTAGTTTCTTCATGTCCTGCGCCCCTTTGACGTGCTCTATGATAGACATTGTATTTTTCCTTTGCTTGAGGTCTTGGATTGCTGCGTTGATCCTTTATTCTTCCTTGTTCCACCTTTGGACCTGCTAATCCTCCTCTAAATTTGTCCAAATATATGCTTCTTGATCAAACAAGTCGACCGTTGTGTTGATGTTAAGAACCAAATATCAATATAGCATAGAAAAACCTCAGAAAAAGTACTCAAT
>SNQJ01S0050736.1:96179-126652 GCA_010110895.2 Picea sitchensis | reverse complement strand
CCCCAATTAAGGGGTAATGAGCCAACATTAGGGCTTAACAGTTGACCTGTTTTACTATCTCCTACAACTGCGATACCTCTTCCTACTTCCTTTGCTCCTTCACCGCTGGTGGAGTAGTGGGTGTGAGTTGTTCTTGGATATTCTCGATCTTCTTCTAGTATTGATCAATTGCCTATGTAATCTGATCAAGATATTCTACTGCTGTGATTTTCTCCCCCTTCACGGCCTTTGGAATATTTTCGTAAGTTCCTGCCACTTTCTGCTCCAATCCTTTCCTGCGTTCCTTTTCCTCTTGGGTCTCAAACTTATCCTGCTCATAAAATATTTCCAGTGCATCCCACTTCTCTATTGCCTACTACAATTCGACTAAGTTTTTACGTGTGCGAGACTGTACCTCATGGTTTACACTAACTTGCAACTTGTGTAGTGCCCTGGATGGAATCCATGTCAATACCAGTTGGATTTGAGCTAAGTATTTTAGAGGTGTCTGCCCCACGATCTCGTCCATACACATCATACTAGGTGTGATGTGGAATGTTGTTTTCGACTGCAGTATCATATGGACTAGATCTCGTTATTCTTCTTCCACTCTTTCCACTATCTACAATGATGATGGTTCTATTCCCCTGCTACTGCCTAATGTCTATATTTCCCCAATTTTCTTGAGGAACTATTGCATATCTACTAGCTCCTCTTGAATATTGTCCTTGTGGTGTGCAACATTGTCAAATTCCTCAGCTAGACAATCCTCGATCATTCAGGCTATCATTTCCCCATCGTCGTCCATGATCGTATACTCTGGAAGTTTTCTTTGTGCCTTCATTTTATTGTGCACACCTTCTGTCTGCGGGGCTAGACTCATATTCCCCCATAGTTCCTGTGAGTTGAGATTTGGTGCAGTCCTTGCATGGCCTCTACCTATTTCGGATGCTCTTTGGTTGACTGCGTATTCTCCTTTTTCCCCTTTTGGTTCCCCGTCTTCATTGTGCCTTCATTTTTCTATGTTGTTTTTGTCTGGACCATCCTTCATTTCTTGGGCACTTGGATTTTCTGAGGCTGTGTTTCTCCCTGCCCTGCCTCTTCTTCTCCTGTTATTTCTGGCAAGTCCTGGGTGAGGAATGGAATATTCCACTCATCGTCCCAGTCTTTGATGACCATGTCGATGTCACCCTCTATGATACAATAGCACATTTGTAGCCACTATTTATCGACATCCTTATGTGTCTATATCCACATTGTGTGGCATGTAGCCTTGAAGTTGGCAATGTCCTGATACTGTGTGACAACTTGTGGTGTGATCCTCCACATGTTGGAGATGGCTTCCTGTAGGTCATGTAGGTATCCTTAAAATATGGACCCGTTCATCCTTTTTTTCTTAGCATCCTACATGGCTTTCAACAATAAGTATCTCACTCCCTGGTTCGGCTTGGGTTTGGTACAAAATGTTACATACCTTGGTTCTCTCCATCCCATAAAGGTGATTAACATGATTAGACATGAATAGTGAAACTCTGTTCCTAGATATTGTGCATCCTTGCAGTCATCCAAGAATAAGTTCAAGAGATATGGTTCCCAACTCACTCTGGTGCCCTCGGTGCATTGGGATGCAACTGCGACAACCCCATCTTGAACTTCCTCTCTGCAACATTTTGTCAACATCTTACAGGCTAATATTTTTGTGCCCATTTGTGTGGCGAAATCATTGATCCTCTTGAGAATAATTCCTCATGTCCCCCTGTCGGTTCCATAATTATTCTTCATTTATTCTGCTAGGGATTTCTCCTTGGTTTTGTCATCAAGAAAATACGTTGGATCCATGCCCCAGGATGGAAATCCTGTTATGTTTGCAATAAGCTCTACGTCTATCGAGATGAGCTTGTCCAACCAGATGTCTCCACCATGTGTGACTGCTAACAGTTGTTTGATGCACACACCTGCGTACTGACCTCTGCTAAAATGTGGTAGATCCAGTATACCTAAGATTCTTGTTTTCTCCAAACCTGTTTCCCAACAGAGTGGCTGATCAATCAGTTTCCCAACCGAATTTATGCCCACTGTCTCCATGTACACTCTCTTCGCAAATTCCAAAAACTTGTTTGCATCTGCTGTATCGTGGTCCGAGTCTTTTATCTTGTTAATATGACCCAACAAGTATGATTCCACTTTTATCCCATCTGGTATACATGGTAGAATGATTGTTATGAAAGCTTGCTTGCGAGGTGACCTAGGTATCTGTTGCCTGTATTTCTTTGGCGGTGGTTGGCTCGAAGTTTCAACGACTAATGTTTGTGCTTCAAAATACCCTTCTGGTCAACCTGTGACCTCCTCTACTGTTCCTTCCAGTGGGTGATCTGAAACAGTGGTTTGCAACTCGTCTGGCTCGATTGATGCTTCCTAATTCATCAGCGTTCCATTGAATTTAAGAGCTTCTTCGATGTTCTCTGGTTGCACCTCCTTCAGGGTTTCTGCATCCTGGTTCTGTTGCTCCTGTACCTCTATCAGTCTATCTATGTTCGTGCCCTTCGGTACTGGTTGTTGGGTTTCTTCCACTATAGGTACAGGTTTCACCGATGCTATGTCAGGAGATGGGATTTCATTGACATTGAAGACCTTCAGTGGTTGTTCACTTTATTCCAACTATACCCATGACCTGGTTTTAACTCTGGTTGCTTTGGCACTCTCGCTTGCTTCTGCTTTCTTTGGAGGTTCCATGGAGGTAAATGTCGAATGCTTGTTGGTTTTGAATGGTCTCTGTGACCTCTATGAACTCTGCTCTATGATCTCTGTCTGTTCTCATTTCACAAATGGACTCTTTGTTCCCGCGTCCATGTGTTGTATGGGTATCCCATGAAGCTTGTCGAGGACACTTTCTTAATTATGGGTTCAATGTACCTCTGGTTCTTTCGTACTTTCCATTACTTTGCCTTGCTGTCTCTAGTTGGAAAGATTAATGTGGTGTCCCATCGTTCCTTTCCATCCTTTAATTTCAGCTGACTCCATCTTTTAGTACTACTTTTGTCGTCTTTCAGTTTCCAGCTTGTTTTCCTTTGTATGTGGTCATTTTCCTTCTCCCCGTGGAGTTTGTATTCCTAAGTGTGCATTCTCTTTCGACGCACTTTGCCTATGTTGGTACTGTTTAACACATTTTTTTAATTTTTCAATTTTTTTTTACTGCGCAGTGGGTGGTCGACTGTCCTTGTACAGCTTCAGTCAGATCTTGTTGATCATCCCTCTAAGTTTTGCGCCTGATAAGTCTTTCAACTATACAATTCCTCCATATGTGACATATTTTACTTCGTATGGTCCTAGCCAATGCATCCTGAGCTTTCCTGGGTGATGAAATGATTTGTTGTCATACATCAGTACTAGATCGCCTTCCTTGAAATTTTTCTTCTTGATGTGTCTATCATGCCAAGCTTTGTCCCTAGCTTTATGAACTTGTTGGTGGAATCCTGCTAGGATCCAATCTTCCTCCATGGTCATTAAATGATTTAGTCTCTCCTATACTGCGCCTCGTTCTGTCATTTGTGTAATTGCTGCTACACACAAGCTTGGTACTAAGAATTCTAATGGCACCACTGCCTCTTGGCCATAGACCAGTTTAAATGGCACGTGCCCTATCAAATTTTTGCACATAATCCTATAGGCCCACAATAATGCTGGTAATTTGAGGTCCTAATCATCCTTGTTGATGTTACAAATCTTTTTAAGCGTGTTCTCCATGATTTTGTTGAATGATTCCACTGTTCCATTTTCCCATGGGTGATATGGTGTGTTTTTTCTGATGATGGACTTCAAAATCTTCAGTCATAGCATTGATGGTGCTGTTTATAAAGTGTGTTCCTTGGTCACTCATTAAAACTCTTGGCAATTCCAATCTAGTGATTAATTGTTCAAACAAATAGTGTGTTGCTATTTCTGCGCTGCAATCCTTCACTGGTGCGGCTTCTGCCCATCTTGTTAGGTATTCTGTCGCGGTGATAATGTACCTTTCTCCTGTTCTTTTTGTTGGAGGGTTGATTGGTCCCACAGTCTATTTCCCACTTATTGAACAACTTAAATGTTACTTGTGGTCGTAATGGAATATCATCCCTTCTATTGGGTTTACCGACCCTTTGACAGACATCACATCTCTGACAATATTCTTTCGAGTCTCAGTGAATCGTCGACCACCATAGTCCTGTGCGCAATACCTTTTATGAGGTATCTTTTCCTGCGTAATGTCCTCCTACAATCCCCTCATGGGATTCTTCTAGCACCATTGGTCTTTCGTGTTCTAACACATATCTGTGCAAGATGCTATCTGCACCCATTTTGTATAAGTGTCCTGCAATAAGTTGATATTCGACGACACAAACTACCAAGTTTTTATTCTTTGTGGTGTTGTATTCTTGCGGCGCAGTACCTGTTATCAAGTACATAATGATATATGTGAAGTATTCATAAGTGATCTAGACTGAGAATAACTGGGCATCTGGAAAGTTGTCTTCTAAATTCCTAGGTTCTTCTCCGTTTGTGACTCTTGATAGGTGGTCAGGTCCTGCATTCAATTTTCCTGTCTTGACTATTACTTCAAAGTTAAATTCTTGAAATAGTAGTAACCATAGACATATTATCCCCCCCAACACTGGCTTGTTGACTAGGTATAATGTCTGAATTTTTGTAGTGCGTAGACCATATCTAGGCCTTCTCGCTCTCTAGTGTTGTAGTTTTGTTTCGATTCTGATAGCTTTCGGTGTGCAAAGGCTATGGCGTGATCCAAATCCGCCTCTCTTGGCTGCGCCAAAATATCTCCCAGTGCTATGACTGATGCATCTACATGCTCGTGGAATGTCTTCTCCCAGTCTAGAAATACTAGTATCAGCGCGGTGACCATTTTTTCCTTTAGGGTATCTAGACCGTGTTCGCACTCGTCGTTCCACTAAAACTTTGTATCCTTTCTTAATATATTTTCCATTGGTGTAGTAATCTATGCATACCCTTTGATAAAATTCCTTTAGTATCCTATGTGTCCCAATGTCGCTCTTAGCTGACAGACTGTTTTTGGTGGTGGTAAGTTAACAATTACTGCAATCTTTGTAGGATCTACTAGTAAACCTTGTTTGGATACTATATGTCCCAATAGTATCCCAAACGATGTTCCGAATATGCATTTCTTTATGTTCAGTGATATCTGGCACTATCTACATCTTTATAACATCAATCGTAAGACTTATACATGTTATTTCAACAAACTATTGACTGTCCAATCATCCAGGTATACTTCGAGAAACTGGTGGATGAATTCCTTAAACACAACAATGACTACTCTGGAAAATATTGTTGGTGCATTATTCAGTCCAAACGGCATGAATGTGTACTGGTAAGACCCCCATTCTGTCACGAATGTGGTCTTGTATTTGTCTTCCTATGTTATCTTGATCTGATGATAGCCTAAGAATCCATTAGTAAATGAGTAGGCTTCATGTCCTCCTACGTTTTCTAACACTTCATCCATGAAAGGTGTAGGGAATGGGTCATGTAGGCATGCATCGTTCAAATTCCTCAAGCCGATGCATATCCTGATCCCTCCTTATTTCTTTTCCTGAACTACCATTAGGCTTATCCATTTTGATTCTTCGACTGGTTCTATTATTCTGGCTTCGAGCATCCTGTCGATCTCGACTTTGAATTTATGCTTATATATTGGGTTCAGTCTATATGGTCATTATCTGAACGATCTCGCTTCAGGTCTGAGTGGTATCTTCATTTATCCTATCTCTCTAGCTATACCCTTCATCTATGTAAATGTTGTGGGAAGCAGGTTATTGCATTCATGCAATAATTCTGTTATGATTTCCACTATTTGCTCATCCCAGTAGTCTCCAATGTTGGCCATTTTGGGATGCTCAACTGTCCCAATTTTGACTTTATTTACCCTGATCGATGTAGAAATGACTTATGATTTGATAGATGGTCCTTCTACGTCTCTTTCACCTTCTTCTTCTTCAATTTGAATATCACACAAATCGTCTTCATCAGGTCCTTCCTCTTGCGCATGGTAACATGACAATAGTTCCTTAACTGTCTGTTTGTTCTGTTTTTGTTCTTCTGTGATAAGTTCTACTTCTGGTTCTTTGATGAATATCACTCCTCTGATTTTTTTAAGAGTGACATCTATGTTGGGGTTCTCATGCTCGAATGAGAAAGTGAATGTAAAATTTTGTTGCAATGTCGTCCAGGTCACAGTTCCCTTGCACAGTTCTTGGTCTGTATACCAGTTCACTGGTATTCCCTATAGAGTGTGTATGAAATGATGAGTCCACTCCTCTGGGGATGTGAATTTCCACAATGTTCTGCACTCCAATTGTTCTTCTAGTGCCCCTTTTCCATCATACTTCCGCTGCTTGTTGTTTTTTTGTTATGTGCCGAACCTTATGCGCAGTAACCACTTATATTGGTACCAATCTGTCATTGTCTCTTTGTGTGTGCCCCACCATATTTCACATGTGGCCTTGAGTTCTAGAACAAGTGATAATAGTCTCCGATTCTCTAAAACTTCGTCTTCATACTGTGCCAAGAATGTTTCCAAATCGTTTACTCTGTAGAAACTGGGTGGTTCCCGTAATTGTATGCCTACCCATGTTACTACATGGTCTATTATTGCACATCTTCTTGTGCACTTCATGTAGCCTTTGTTGTCAATTCTCTAAATCGGTGCTTGAGTCTGTTGCACATGAAGTAATGATGTGCCAACTAAATATCCCATCTGCAGTTGGTTTTATGTAATCCTCATCGCGTGTAGTTGTTCTGTACAACTGGACGATTTCCTCTAAGTCCAAACAAGTAGGCTCTACAAACCTCTCCCCCTCTGATGGATCGAATGGCACGATGACCTTGTATTCTCCTGACTCAAATGTCATCTTCTTGGTCTTCAAGTTGATTATGGCCTGGTTTTCAAACGCCCAGTCCAAACCAAGCAACACTGGGTATGGTGTTGTGCCATCCACTATTTCAATGACTTCAAAATATGCTTTATTATGTACCCCATCCAAGTCTACTCTTACTTCTTTCAGTCTACTGATTGGTAAGACCCTGTGCTGGTTTGCTAGTTTTAGTTGAACTGGTGAATATCCTAATGTGGGCTCTCCCATGCATTTCCATGTCTTCTTTGGTAATACATTGACCTCAGATCCAAAATATAGTATGATGTCTCCCATGTTGAAGTCTCCAATGTTTGAGTTCAGTCTGAACTCCCTACTTGTTCTTCTCCTAGTATGCAGGTGATTGACTGTTTTTGGTTCTAGTTTTCCTTCTGTCTCCATACCACATTTTTCTAGTATGTTTTTCAATGTTTTCACAGATAATGGATCATTTAATACTTTTACACATGATTGAAAAAATCATTTGATTGTACTTACTTGTCCCATGGGTTGCATTTCATTGGTATGATCCAATAATGGAGGCGTATCGTACTCTAGTGCTTCCTTGTTTTGCTATGCAGTTGAAGTCGACGCCATGCATTCTTTCTCAAATTATTTTCTTGCTTGCTTAAATAACTCCTTCTCCTTCTGCACATCGAACTTCTTCCTTGGTTCGATGTTATTCTTCACCCACTAATTTTGTGCCAGATCTTGTCAGACTGCGTCGTTCCCTATTTTAGCTCCTCCGCAAGTAACTATATTGATGTTCCGTTCTTCATCCCTTGCTTCGGCTGAGATCCACTGAACATTTTGGTTGTTTTGGTTCCTCTTTTCTTAGATATTTACTAATAGTGTCGGACATTCCTCTATATCATGGTCCAATGCACGACAATACATAAAAGTTGCTGGTCGAAGAGAACATTCTCTTGCATAATGTCCTAGTTGTTGAAAATTGTGACATACGACTGGTCCTCGACCTCGTCCAAAACCTCCTCTATCTCTTCCTCCATCTCTATAGCCTGCTCGATCTCCTCTCAGTGATTTATACTGAGGTGCCTGATTATACTATGCAGTATTGTACTGAGGTTGTCCTGCATTGTACTCCGGTTGCGCGTTGTTATATGGTTGTTGTGCAGTATTATACTGCTGCTATGCAGTGTTTTATGGAGATGGAACTTGATTGAACTAAGGTGTGTCTTTACCCTTCATCATTTCTACCTGCACTCTGTATGCATCTGATTTCCTCTCTCTCATCAGCTCCATAGTTATACAATCTTTGTCTTCATGGCCCACTGACTTGGAAAAGTTGCAATACAAACTCTTTGGGACTATCTAATATTTTTGCATCATAGGGCAGTGGTATGGGTCGTGGCCTGGTTTCTTACAGACTTCACACCATAGTCCTCCTATTGGTAACGGGTTTGGTATTCCTGCTACCATATATTGTGAGAATGTTGGACATTCGTTCTTATGGTGTTCTTCCATCCTGCACATGGTACACCAAATAACTTCCCTATTGTCCTTATTCTTATTCTGGTTTAGCTGGAACATTAAGTTCTTCAAATCATCCTTTAGTTCCTCGATAGTTGGGTCTGTCTGCTGGTACTAGTTTTCCTCCAGTTGCAAAGATGTCTGCAGAGCCTCTGCCTGCGTATGGAACTTTTGTTGTCACAGTGGATACTTTGAGTGTGGGAGCAGTGAGTTGAAAAATAGGTGATGATGCTACATATCGGTCATGAGATATTTTAACTTTCCCTTCAGTCTCTTGAATCTCTGATCAATCTCCCATACATATTCTCCTGGTTTCTGTCTAATTTTTATCATCTCATTCATGTACTAATCCTCTAAGCTCAACTTCTTGAAATCATTTATCAATATCTTCTTAATGTCTGTCAGTGTCCTTGTCATCCCAGGGGCACTGTTTGCATTGAGGCTCATGTACTAGTCTAGTGCATGGTCTCTTAGCGTAATAACTAACTGCGCTAGTTTGGTATCTTCATCAGTGATCTGATTTATTTCCCAGATCTTTGCACAAATGAACACGTGTTTCTTAGGGTATTCTACTTCTTCTCCTCAAAATTCTGGTAACCTGATGGTGGGATCGTGTCCTACAATTCTGAACGTTGAACGACTACCTCCACGCAGTGTAGATACTTAACTAGTGCTACCTGAACTGTTTCCTCTAGTTGTTGCTCCTTGTGTAGATGTACTTCCTACTGTCAGACTTCTTCCAAACTTCGTTTGTCTAAACGATGGTGTTCTCTTTGGTGTATTAGTCACACATGGGTTTATGGGTTCCACACTGACATTAATATGGATAGGATTGTTTCCTTCTCTTCCTGTTCTTGGGCATCTTGTCTTCCTCTCATATGTTGCATGCAGGATTTACTTAATCTGTTCAATAGCCTGAAGATCCTCTACCTCTTCCTCATCACTCGCCAAGCCTTCCCTCACAGCTACGACTCTCTTCTTAGTATTCACCTTGTATTGGTAGGGTAATTTGTTATGCATATTTCCAGTTGTCTCCAAGATCCATCATATCTGGTCATCATCCATCATGATCGGGTCCAAGGGTTCCTCCTTCTTTCCCTTATCCTTTCCTCCTTCCATTTCTCCTCTTTCTGTCAATGCTTCCCCCCCTTCCCCCATGCATGTAGGGAAATTTAGATGTATGACTCCATTGTCAGTACACCTTTATTGTATAACAATATCTTAATAGATGTATACAACTATCTAATGTAACTTCCTCGAGGACCTCATATAAATTCTTGTTCCATTGAGCTATATGACTTCGTTGTGTCGACTGCAAATTCTGCTATGAAACCTGCCACAATACTGTCAAGCCAAAAATATACTACATGGGTGAATTTGTTGTTCACCCTAATTGTCAAATCCGGTTCGTTGTGTGGTTATCCTTCAACCTTAGTATCCACTCCTGCAATAAATGTGGAAAATAATAGAAAAATACTTCGTGTAAATCAATAAACACATATTTATCAAGATCTTTTCGGGGTGTTAATCTAGGGTTTTTGTTATCTTTCTCTGCAAACTCCATCTCTTTGGTTCTTAGCTAGACCTTTGTTATCCCCGATGGAACATACAAAAGGACCTCTGACAGAAAACCAAAATGAACTCTAAAATCTAGATCAACTTGCCACAGATTGTTGCCCACTCGACTATGCACAATAGCCTTTGATAGTCATGAAAAATAATTCACAAATATACAAATCTACACAGACTATCAAAGATAGATCAACACCTCTGAAAAAAAAGTGTCTAAATGATGTAATTCATCCCTGAATGTTGTTGTCTACAATAATACCCTGCTATCATAAAAGAGAATTAGGCTTGTGATAAATTAAGGAATGAATGAAAACTAAACTATCTCAACATAAACTTGAAGATCAAACCTTAGTATACTTCTCCTTCTATATTCCCCTTGTTCCTCCCTTTCCTTTTGACTTTAAGAAAATTAGAATTGGTTGAAGTAGTTGAAACACCTCATTAGTTAAGTTAAATAAGAACTCAACCAACTTTTTAGTTAAGGGGGGGAAAGTAATAAGTCATAATAAGGGTTCTAAATAAATAATAACTAGTAGGTGGGACCCCTTGTAACTCCCATTTAGCTCTTAACAATTATAACATAACTAGTCAATTAAGCAAGAACAACTCTCCTTGTGACTCCGTTCATCACATACACATTTGACAACTTATCTCATTTATATTTGACATTGTTTTAAAAAATGCATTACTCATATATCCAAAAATAAAACATATTATCCAAAAATTCCTGAAGTCAACTGTCATCAACAATAGATAAAATAAAAGAAACTCAAAATCCATATTTCCCACTCTGAGATGCAATCTTTCCTTGATTGTTGATGTCACCCTTTGATTTTCCTAAATATACCTTTGGCTGCACTGAGCCTTTAGGCCTAATCACGCTGATCACATGAGAACAATCATCCCTCAAATTCATCCCAAAAGACACTGATTTATCAGAGCCATTGGAGGGAGAGGAAGGGGCAACAATGGATTTTCCTTTGTCAAGGGCATGGTGGGCTTCGGTTTTCAATATTTTGCTAGCATGAGAGGAATGAATTGGTGAGTGAATAGGTGCATCTTGGAAAATGGGGTTAATAGGTGGGGGAGCAGGTAGGGACAAATTGGGCCAGCCACGATGTTGGGAGACTGCAGAGTGGAAAATCTCTTGCCATTCGTCATTTTTGGGAACCTTGGGTCCCAATGAGACATGAGGGAGAACGGGAATACCAAGGGATTGTGGAGCTTGGAAAGGAGGCCTTTCAGGCCTAGGTTGGACTATTCCTTGCCCAATCTAATTGAAAAATCCAGACTGGAAAAACTGGCCTAGCTCTTGTGAGTCAGCTTCAAAGTGTATGGATAACCTTGGCCTTCTTGGGCCTCTGTTCCAATTACCTCTCCCTCGGTTCCCTCTACCATGACTACCTCGGCTGAAAAAACTCATTCCTCCATGCATGATGGATTAGAAAATAGTATTTTAAACAACCATACATGATAACTCTTTAAAAACATGAAATAGATTTTGTCTCAACAACATATCAGGCTCATGCAATCTAATCCGTAAAAATTGTTTAACTGTCGTCAATGAGCAGAGGGTGAACAAAAATTCCTGGGATATGCGAGGGGCTTGTATTAAGCAAAAAATGATAAAATGAGGGGGAAAGAAACATGTTTACTGCTCAAATACCACAAAAATCAACTGTAATGCAACCAAAAAATAACACCACTATAATCCAATGACTTTAAATTGTTTCAATAAAAAAAAATTATTCACTGTAATTAATCTTAGAACAAGGAGTGAAAAATGAATGTAGGAAGGTGAGGGGGTTGTAATTAGCGGAAAGAAAAATAATGGTAGGGAAGGAGAGCAATTATTGCTCATAAAATTAATTTAGTGATCCATAAAACGATTCTTCAAAAGGAAACACACCAACCAAAAGACCAGTGAGACCCCAAACAATTACTGTGTACTGTTGAAAGAACTCTACATATTTAACTTGCTCACTTTTGTAATCAAATATTTAACATAGTATCATCAGAACAAACAGTATGCATTCCAAAATAGTCTGTAGGGGAGATCTGCTCCTCTCATTTATCCATTAATATTTTCAAACAATTCCCAAATGTATAACCATTAAACTATTTCCACTCCATTCAACATCAAAATCAACCACTGCCTACAAATTATTCCAATCATCACATACAAACTCAAATGTCGTGCTCGATTTTGCCTTTTAATCATTTAAAAATTGAATTGCAACGAAGTTATAATGTCATTAGACCAGTGCCTATCACTGTTAAAAATCATCGTATCCATTTAACATACATAGTGGATAGTCGTTACCACAATTCATATCCAAATTGCAAGATCCTAACTTTCCATTTAAACACACAAACAACAATCACCACTTCACTCATGCTATGTTGTGGGATACACAAAACCATTCAACCAAACGCAAGGGTATTTCTGTGACTGTACAAGTCTGATTTTCTTTGACTCTAAATATTAAAAATGTTGGGCTATCATCCAATACAACGAGGCATCAACAACAGGCCCAATTTTACAAAACAATCGATCAAATCGCAATAAATCCATGTTAAAAAATCCGTGACCTTCTCCAATGGTGCAATGAATTAATATTGATAACAAACCTAGTGGAAAACCATGCCATAATCACCATGATTGCAACATTCCCATTGAAAAAATCTAAAACACATAGTCATAGTATTATTAACTCAACCTATTGGGCCGAGCTATCAATCCAATGCAAAGAGGAAACAACAATATTGCCCAAATTAATCAATATTGCAATCGAACCACACTGTGTAAAACTTGTGCCCCTCCTTGATGACGCAATCAAATAACCATACATATATAGTGGATGGAAATTCCATAACACCTTTATTGCAATAATCATTTGGCCATTAAAAACACACAGTTACAGTAATCATTGATTCATGCTTATAGGAACGCCACTCATACCAATGCATCAAGAACGAAGCATCATGGTGAATTAATCAATTAAAAGAAGTGTTGGGTTATCAATTCAATAAACAAAAGGACAAAGAATGTTTATTTGATTTAACAACTCATTCCAATTAACCACGCTGAGCTTATCCACCCAATTATAATAACAATTGCAGTGACTAGATACCAAAACCAATACCACTGTCATATAATCAACGGGGTGAGCCTGTAATCCACTATGTCGACAACACACCACTAATCCATAACTACCAATAGTATATCTGACATTCCATAATGGTCTCCTCTATAAACACTCAGACTTGAGGAAGAAATGGTTTTCTCTATGGACCAGCATAGGGAGGCTAGAGTCGACTCTTCTTGATGATGAAAACCTCTCAGACCAATGGTGCACACACAAGAAATAGCATAATTGACTTTGTGGACAGGGTGAAAAATCTCGTGACAGGAGAAGCTATGAACAAAGGAGAAAGGATCCATTTGGGCCTTGTAACGATACTCAACACACGTAGGGTATAACCCTCGTGTCTCTCCCAACCAACCAACTAACAACATTGGTATGAAGCAGAGACGAGAAGAAGAAATATAACCCACTGAACGACCAATAGTAGAATGAAAAACCTAATTCCCAAGTAAATAATGCACAGTGAGACCAAGCATTTCAAACTCATTAAACCCCATAAAATACAAGATAGGGTATAGGATATGAATGTGTGAAGACAACCATTCCTTCTAGACCAACAAAAGCCTCCAACTAAACCAACAAGGATGACAAAGAGCCTTTATGGCTGCTAACACTCAGGACGACCAAATACACTGTAACTTAAGACATTATTGCAGAGAAATCCACCAATGATTCATTCTAGAAAAATCACAATTTTACATAGTAGCCAAACTTAAAGGAAAAACACAAGCCCATACATCCGAGCCAATATCCATTTCATAACCAGAGAAAACTCGTGGATGGAAAAACAAAATACATACTTGTAATCAAAACACCTTAAAACGCGAGTTGGCCGAGCGATTCCTCTCTGCTTGAAAGTTGAAGCCTAACCACAACAACATAGTTTGAACAATAGCCCGAATAGGGTGGTGGATGATGGAAGGAGTAAGGGTGACATGAAATAAATGCATGTTGCCTCCATCCCCAGTCCATTAATTCCTTAGTACACGCCAACAAGCTTCCATTAACTCAATTAATTAAACCATGTATCAAAACCATCAACCATTAAAACCAATAGCGTGACCCATATCCACTTATGCCATAACATAATTATAATGCAGATCAACTATATAACTCAATAAATCACATAACTATTAACTTAGTAGCTAGGATAACAACAATCCATTAAATTTCGATGCATGTAGTGTAGTATATTTGCACGGTTAGATTCATTCCTTTTGGATTTGTTATATTGGTTCTTCCTTTTTCCAAATTATCCTTATGTCTTGTTACTAACATGTCCTTTGTGCAGGTGTTCCAATAATAGATAGCAATGGTATCAATAAATAACGTAGGCTATTGTAACATAAAATTAAATCTTAGAACATAACATGCCTTATTCATCATTTACTTGTCGCACATAGAACCAACACATAATAATCCCAATCCATCACCAATAAAAAAAAGATCTCATAAACTAGGTAAGAAGTGTCAAATGGTAGCACGACATCAAATAAGAACAAGATCTGATCTCCAATCTACAAGGGGGTCCCACCTACTAGTATTATTTAGCTTTATAATAATAGGATTTAGCAACTCTTTGTGGGCAAAAATTCGTTGCGATTTTAATCGTCAATAGTGCGTCAAAGACCTCAACCTCAACATTGACTGACTTACCTTCCAACGTAATAGACAACGAATGAAGAACAATGTAAGGTTTAAAACCTGTACCATTGAAGGCCTTAAGTGTATTGTGTGATTCGGTGAGGGAAGGAGAGCCAATATATTTCCAGCAAGTAACGAACATAACACAAGTCAAGGTTCCTTCATCAATAACAGTTCTACAGATATTCTTTTTTTCAACAACAACATGGATCTGAAATGCTAATTGAGGAGGGAGCCTTGGAATGTGATCTTCCAAGTCAAAGATGATTAAATTAATATCAGTAGGATCAATTCCACTAATAGCCTTTAACAATGCCTTCCATTGAGTAGGAAAACTTTGAAGAACTTCGAGAGCCGCCATCCCAGAGGGTTCTTGCACAAGGTATTATACAATACTTTAGTTTTGGGAAGCACGTGCATGAGGATTAAATGCAAAATTTAGAACAACGCCCTTGGGAGGAGGGCGAAGAACTGTGTCGAGACCCGGTCGATCGAGATGAAAAGGACCGTTTGGAGGTGAAATTGGAGGAGAAGGTTGAACTAACGAAGGTGGGATATCATCATCTTTCTCTTTTGATGAAGAATAATCTCTGGCTTGAGTTGCGACTGCAACTTCGTTCTTTTTAGAGTCACTAGTACACATAAAGACATAATATGAGGTAGAAGGAGAATCTTGGTCATGAATGAATAGTTGGGCCTACTATTGAGAAGGGAAAGGTTGTGACAAAATGATAGGTGTAGAAGGCTTCCCGGTCCCTTGGAGGAACTTAGTAACCTCAACGCATCTTGGACAATCTTTCGTGTAATGATCATCACCGCAAATAAGGCAAGGGTAACAAGGTTTACGTTTATCTTTCTCATCAATGATTTGCATCTTATCTTTGTCATATTGTTGATTGTTATTTTTATCCTCCTTATTCTTTCCCTTCCCTTTCTTCTTATTTTGATTCTTTCCAATAGGCATGGATTGAACCGAGTTGACTTCAGAAGTCTTACCAGAGGAAGGAGTAGGAGTGGGAGTATTTTGTACATTAGAATTATTAGATTTGGGATTGGTGTGACTAACATGTGTGGATTGAGTTTCAGCATGAAAGGTTCCAATCACACCATCAACAACATGAGAAGCTGTTGGAGGTGTTGGGGTAGGATTTGTGGAAGGATGAGGAGCTTCAGGGATCAAATCATAAAGTGTTCTAGTTTACGAATAAACGAGATCTAGATACTGAGCATGAATAATCACCTGCTCTTCAGTGACAACACCACCCATATCGATGTCACGAGCAATAGGTCTAATGAATGATTTGGTAAACCACTCAGCCAATAGTTGATCAGGAAGAGGAACTTTGATTAATCATCTTCTCCTCCTCCACTCATGGATGTGATCAGAGATATGAGTGGACGAGGATTGTTTAAAAGAACTCAAAATTTAGGTTCTTGTCTTGTATCAAATTGGAAACTGGTAATGTGTCAAAAAGGCCATGGCTAGGGTGTTAAAGTCATTAAAGAATCCTCATGGTAACTTGATGTATGATTTTGATGTCAAACCAGTGAGAGTTTGTTGGAAAAGTCATAATATTATGGAATCATCCATCAATGAGTTGGATGAACACCAAAGATTGAAAGTCATAACATGATTATTCGGGTCTTCTCCCGCTCAATCGTCAAACTTAGGAATGTCAAACGGTAACTTGGCCGGTATGATGGGCCAATAGAGAGAATGTAAAATATGATCATTCAAAATCCTTGACAAATCAGGCAAATCCAAAGTGGCTAGAAAATGAAACTGTCTGTTCACTTGAGGAAACTGGTAGTTCTGAGGGGGAATCCCCATAGGTTTACTAGTAGGACCATAAGAAGTCTACAAATAATTAGATAGTCCTCACATAATCAGTTGTGGACAATTTTGAGGTAGATAGCCCACAAGTTTGGGTTGATTAGGCATGTTCCCTTGGAAAGGAACATTAGATTGAAAGTTTTGACCCCAAGTGGGATTCAAATAACCCGGATATAGCTGACCAAGGTTAGCGGGTACACAAGAATTAACTTGAGGATGTTTCCCCCTAGACAGTTGCAGATTTCCTTGGAAAGGAAGATTCCAAGGTTGATATTGTAACACAGGTACATGTTGCCCATAAATTGGGTTATGGAATCCAACTTGAGGTTTCCCCCCAAGTTGAGGTTTCCCCCCAATCTGAGGTTGTCCCACAAATTGAGGTTGCCCCCCAACTTGAGATTGAACTCCAAACAAAATATGAAAACCAAAAGTGACAGAAAGACTATTGCTCCCAACTAGATTGGGGCCACTAGGGCCATAGCAATTAGATCCTCCTAACAAAGGTGGAGGAGGAACGTAAGGTCCTCCAGAGAGAACCTGGGCAGGTGTGGGAAAAAACTAACCCGCAACATTATACCAAGGAGGAACAAAGAAGCTAGACTCTCTGTATGGATTCTGGGCAGGGATAGCAGTGGACGGATTAAAAGAGTTGTACCCAGGAGCAAGTGATAGATTTGGTCTAGGTGGAAGTGGTGTTCCAATAGGAGCTTGAGTGATAACCACATTTCCGGTAGAAACCGTGGTAGCTTGTGGGACCATAATAGAATGGGCCATCTGGAGAGGAAGAATTGAGTGAGAACCAACCAACAATTGGTCTAAAATGATGGTGACACTACTAGTAGTACCAATAAAATGGTCTAAAGGTACCGTATAGGTAATAGACATCTCAGGCATTTGTGATGCCATAGGTTGATCAGGACTTGCTGCTAGGTTTCCATAGAGATCACATACTGTCAAAGGGACAAAACTAGGATTAAAAGTTCTGGCAGTGTGAGTTGGGCTCCTAAATAATTCACTTTGATAAAGTGGATATTCTACTCCACATCCTCTGTTAGGTCTAGTAGGTACTCTAGTATTCTCAAGAACAACAATTTATCCGAACGAATTCATCGAGATAAAATGTGTGTCGTGTCTAATACTCAATAACAGATTTGGGGGAAGTCGAAAAGCCTCTAAGGAATCCGAAACAATTCAAAATCCTTCCAAAGAGTGTGTTCTTCCAACCTCAAAAGCTACTTCGTTATTGACTAGTCCCTCAGGAGATCCTTCTAGCGAGTTAAGAAGCAAAGGGAGATAACCTTCCGGATATTTCGGGGATAGCCCTTGAATCCTACGTGAATGGAGAAGACCAATGTTGGTTGAACCAAGTAAAGAACGAAAAAAATATATGGCCAACTAGAGAAAACAAACAACACTCACCAATAAAATCTATAAATCAAATCAAGCAAACAAACCTTCTTATTTCGAAGTCACTAGTTGGTGATGAAATCCAACATCGCAAAATCAAGACAAGAAGGGGTTGGGATAAAGCCGGTGGAAAAGTTACGTTGACCAATTGCTTAATGGAATTACACCTTGGTGCAAGATCCCACACATAATCGTGGGTATACCCTCCAAGGAGCCCGAGTGAGTTTGGCCAACGTCGAGTCTAGGTACCTGTAAGTTTTAAACCTGTGAAGTAAAGCAATGCATATAGATTCTTAAGAAAAACAAAATTTAATCAATGGATCATACACATAGTACACAGAGATTTTATACCAGAAACCCTCAACCGGGAAAACCTTTCTTATATTCATTATATCGAATTTCACCATTCACCATACAATATATATATACAATGTTTTTAGGTATTCATACTACTATGAGGGATACTATGAGGGATCGTTAGACACAGTTGTCATATATGATGTGCACACACACACACATGCAAAGAATATAACACATACCCAACATTTTCCCACTTGTTGTTTTCTTTGCATCCAGGGGTCCAGGGGATTATATAGTCAACAATCCAGGGTAGCAATGCCCATTGTTACTCTACACCATGAGAAATGTTTTGTGCTCACAGAATTTGTCAATGAATCTGCAACATTCTTCAAAGTGTCAAACTTTTCCGGCAACACCTTCTATTCCTCAACCATGTCTCTCACAAAGTGATACTGAACACCAATATACTTTGTCTTCGAATGATAAGATGGGTTCTTTGCCAAGAATATTGCACTCTGACTGTCACAATCTAATCTCACTGCTTGTTGTACCAACCCAATACTTGAACACAATCTTTGTAACCATACCGCTTCGTTGCTTGCATGAGTGGCTGCCATGTATTAAGATTCTGTAGTTGAGAGTGCCACTACAACCTGTCTTTTGCTCATCCAATTGATTTCTCCTCCAAATAGGTTAAACACATACCCACTTGTAGATCTTCTGTGATCCATATCTCTAGCCCAGTCTGCATCAACAAAGCCATGTATGTCCAACACTCTGTCCAATCTTGGTCTTCCTCGGTAGCACAATCAATAACTAGTAGTGCCATGAATATACCTGAAGACCCTCTTTACTGCTGTCCAATGCTCCTTCCCTGGTTTTGACATATACCTACTCAAAACTCCCACTACATGTGCAATGTACGGTCTAGTACAGACCATTGCATAAATAAAAATGCCAATTGCACTGGCATATGGAACATGGGACATGTCCTCTTCTTCTTCCTGTGTCTTGGGACACTGATCTGCAGATAACTTTACACCTATAGGAATAGGAACTTTGGCTGGTTTACTTCCATGCATACTAAACCTCTTCAATATCGTCTCAACATATTTTCTCTGATTCAACCAGAGTTTCCTGTTTGCACGATCTCTTTTAATCTCCATTCCCATAATGAAGTTAACAACACCGAGATCCTTCATGTCAAATTTGGAGGATAGCTGCGATTTCACCTCCTTGATAACATCCATGTTATTTCCTACCAACAACATGTCATCAACATACAACACGACATAAATGAAGTGATTACCAACCTGCTTGGAATATACACAGTGATCAGCCCTGCTTCTTACAAATCCCAATCCTAACATCCATATAATTTCTTACCAAACAACATGTCATCAACATACAACACGACATAAATGAAGTGATTACCAACTGCTTGGAATATACACACTGATCAACCCCGCTTCTTACAATCCTAACTAAGGATGTGCCAAACTTTTGGTACCACATCCTAAGTGATTGCTTCCGTAATTCATATAATGACTTATTTAGATTACGCATTCACTCTTTCTTTCCCTTCACTGGAATCCTTTCCTCGTCATTTCATGTAGATTTCCTTCTTCCAGATCCCCATGTATGAATGTTGTCTTCACATCCATCTCGCTTCCAGACTTCGAGATCAAAAGAAGCATCAATAGATAAAATAAATCTAATATGTTGAATCCTTAGCAAATGTGAGAAAAATTTCACCAAAGTCAATTCCCCCAACTTGGGAATAACCTTTTGCTACTAAACCGAGCTTTTGTATTTCTCCACTTTACCTTGTGCATTAAACTTCTTCTTCAACAACCATTTTCTACTAACATATTTTCTTCCACTGAAACTCAACTATATTCCATGACTCATTCTTATCCAAGGCATCCATTTTTCAACCATGGCCTTCTTCCAGAGTTTACTATCCTCTTACTCCATCAGCTTCCCCGATAGTTCTCTGGAATCATCATTTAATAGATAAAGAAAAAATGGAACAAAAAATCAGGTGGACTATACCTTCGTTTCCTTTCTATCTCACTCCATCTCCCTCAATACTGGTAAGGAGTTCTTCTCCTTCTTCGCCTCTCTTCATATGATTCAGATTTTGCATCCAACTCAAACTCTATTTCTCGTGTTTGTTCCTATGCTAGGAATTCCTGTTTTGATGCATCTTTTACCTCTCTCAAAACAACATCTCGATCAGAAACAATTTTTCTTGGTTTCTGGTTCCAAAGATTATAATCTTTCTCACACCACTTTATAACCACACAAAGATACACTTTCACTTTATCCAAATTTTACTTCTATTTTCCTTTGAACATGTACATAAGCATCACAACCAAACACTCTAAGATGTTGAAGAGAGGGTTTCTTTTCCGTAACATACCGTGGAGTTTTATCATGCAACGCTAATGAAGATGATCGATTGACCTAGTAACATGTAGTACCCACTTCATATGCCCAGAATTCTTGTCCAATCCCAACACCACTAAACATTCTCCATACCTTTTCCATCAACGTCCTATTAATCCTTTATGCAAATCCATTCTACCGAGGAATGTATGGAGTATTCTTGATATACCATTACACTTCATAATTCTTCAATTCATTTCTCATAATTCCTCCACCATTCCGTTTCTCAATAATTCCTTTATTTTCTTCTCTCACCGATTTTCTACCGAGTCTTTAAACTCTTTGAATTTTATTAAATACCTGGATTTAAGAAAATAAATCCATGTGTTCCTTTGAAAATCATCTATGAATGAAACATAATAATACCAATTTACCTAGGGATGGAATAGGAATGGGTCCAAACATTATCCTGTATCAAATCTAAGATCCCCTTTCTCTTGTAGCACCATATGGGGATCTTACTCATCTCCTCATAATTATATATGAAATGTTCACGTAAATCAAAATCTAGAGATCAACTGTTAGACATACCTTGAACCATACCATTACCGTGTAGTGTTCAAGACCTTTTTCTCTCTCACATGCCCTAGTCTTTGATGCCACAACATGGTCTTCTTTTTTGGGACAATATTGTTCTTGTCTTTTTTATTTGTCTTCTCAGGGACAACATAATTTTTACAACCATTAGTATAAGTGCTTCCCAACAACTTGTACAAAGTCTCACACATCGAACTCCCTCATCAACACCATTTCTCTACATACCATCTTGCAAGTGCCCTTCCAAATATATAGTATCCACTCTCGTGATCTTTCATCTTGCTTACATGTGATACCAGCTAGTTTTGAATGTGTAGAACCCGTGGAGAGTTCTAATCCTTCCATATTTTAGCAACAACTTAACTCTTCCACGTCCCAAGATTTTTGTTGTCGAGTCATCTCCTAGGAATACATCACCACCATCATATTTTTCATATTCAAAGAACCACTCCCTGTGAGGAGTCATATGGTATGACACACCTGAATCGATCAACCATACATCAGGGTCTGCATGTGTACTTGTATATGCCAGGTAAACATCACCTCCTTCTTCAGTGGAGGTTTTTGTCTCTGTGAAAGAGGTACTATCAGATCCCTTTGGTTTTTCAACCTTCTTAGACTTGCAATCTTTCTTATAATGCCCTATTTTACCACACTTCCAACATTTCCTCAAAGACTTTCCTAGAGACTTAGATCTGCCTGTAGATTTATATCTCCACCCCGAAGGCTTACCATGTCTTGCGTAATACCTCTTACAAATAAAGAATCTATGTTATGACCATCCATGCTTTTTCATCTCATCTCTTCAGATAACAAGGATGCAACTACATCCTCATACTTCAATGTAGATTGAGTTGTACTACCTATTGTTGCAACCAAATTATCCCAAGAGTCTAGCAAAGAACATAACAAAGTAATACACTTATCTTCTTCTGCAATTGTAATATTAACAGAGCCAAGTTGACTTACTAGAGTATTAAAGGCATTTAGATGTTCTGTCACAGAATCTCCATCTTCCATCCTAAGATGATACAAATTCTTTCAAAGAAACAACTTGTTTACTAGGGACTTTGATTGATACAAATTCCCCTACTTATCCCATAGTTCCTTGGCTGTAGATTCTTCTGAGACATTCAACAACACTGAATCTTCCAGGCAAAGTTGAATAGTACTCCTTTCTCTTTTGTCCAACTTCTTCCAATCTTCCTTTGACATACCAATAGGTGGTGTACTGGTAGTTTGTGTACTAGTAGTTTGTGTACCAGTAGCCTGTGTTCTAGTAGATGGTGTACCAGTAGGCTGTGTACCAGGATCCACAACGATCCATTGTTCTCTGTCTACAAGAAGGTCCTCCATCTTCAACTTCCATAGCTCAAATTTTTTACCATTGAACTTCTCTATCTCGATTCTATATGAGCTTGCCATTCCTCTTTCTATATTCGAATCTCCACTGCAAAATCTCCCACTAAACCCAGGTTTATCACAGACCCAAGATAAAATTGAACTATGAATACCGAGCCAAACCCTCAACAACAAAGGCGTCCCTCTGAATCCAAAACGAGCTTTGATACCACATGTAAGTTTTAATCCTGTGAATTAAAGCAATGCATATAGATTCTTAATAAAAAAAAAATTTAATCAATGGCTCATACATAGAGTACACAAAGATTTTATACCAGAAACCCTCAACCGGGAAAATCTTTCTTATATTCATTATATCGAATTTCACCATTCACCATACAATATATATACAATTTTTTTAAGTATTCCGTAGTTACCAAAACCCTAATCCCTTAATACGGGATTAATTTACAAAATCGCTAAAAATAGCAAAAAACCGCCCATAAACAAATTTCGGGGCACTACCCTGAACCCTGTCGGCCCTGGGCTACCACCCATTGCTGAACGTTGTGCGTAACCAGGGGGGGGGCATACCTTCCCCTCCTAGGACCCCCTAGGAAAGCGCCCAACACACTCGACACAAACAAAGCACTACTACGAGGGATCGTCAGACGCAGTTGTCATATCTGACATGCCCACACACACAGATGTAAAGAATATAAAACATACCCAACAGTACCGTGAAGACTTGCCCCTCTACATTCACCATGTTTAAAGACCCTAAAGAGATAGGCTATTAAGGTTACCAACTACAACAGTGATTTCTGGAGAAACAATTGATAGTTCGATCCATGCAAAGGCATGGTATCTAGCCCAAAATCAAATCGAGAGGCTCCCACACATAATCATGGTTATACCTTCAAGTGACCCCCAATAATATGCACAATCTCTACACCAATACCAACAAAGAAGGGTGAGTAACTCTGCCAGTCTTAATGTGACCTTAGGTTTGACCCTTGTGTGAGAAGGCCTTCCTAGGACAAAATGTAGCAATTGGATTTGAACTCTCCCTATCACAAGATACTATTGTGTGTTTTGATGCTTTGGAGAGTGTTCTTTACAACCTATTCCAAAGAGATATCCTATATAATGTTGGTGAAAAGAATCCCTAGAAAATAAAAGTTGCTAATAAATTTTAAATTTACGCTGTATTTTAGAGGATGTTGTTTACTCAAAAGGGAGATGAAAATGAAACTGTTGATGTTGTGACCTTGACCCAATAAAATGCAAAAAGAGATGAATGTGAAAATTTTCAATTCAATGAAATCTAATTACGGTAGGGAGAAGGTATTCTTTTGAAGTACAAAAAGATACAAATTACAATTTCTTAATTTTGAATGAAGACAATTCCGAAAAACCATGAACTACAAAATTTTCCAATTCTTCTCTTTAACAAATATTTCGAATGTAAAAATTTTCTTATGAAAGATTACTAGAAAGAATAAATGAATTCAGTTCTTCCTTTTCAAAACAAAATCAGAGATGTGATGACGAAAGGAAAATGTAATCCAATAAAATCAAGACATTCTCAACACAATTCCCAAATCAAACTCGTAATATAGACAAAAATGAAAAAGACAAGAAAACCTTTTGTCATATGCAAGCAAAAAGTTCTTCTTAATCAACAAACAATCTGGAAATTTAAATCAATCCAAAACTTGAAACAAACCAAAGACCCTTTGTCAAACAAGCACCCAGATCAAGATTTGATATTATATCCTTGTGACAACGATCAAAAGAAAAAACTTGCAAACTACAAAGAAATACTTTCAATCATTGAAAACCAATCACAAGAAAGCTTTAAACTCATGAATCAATCGAACACTAGTATCAGAAGTCCACTCTAGGCAACTAAGGAAATTCTAGGTGAAAAAAGACAAATTGACTTATTCCAACAAATCCTACAAGAGTCGTCACAGGCTAAGTATGGGACACAGTGCGATGAGCTAAGGTCGTCGTAGGCTACTAGCAGAGCACAGTGCGACATTTTCACACTGGATTGGACAAGAAAGGTGTGACGTTTGAGGGTCGTCGTAGGCTGCCAATGTGGTATAGTGCGCCGATCTTTGTAAATGAGGAAAAAATGGAAGAAAGACAAAAAATCTAATTGAACTTATAGACCCAGCGAGTCCAAATGGATTACCCACAGACTCAGAGAATGAATTTAATCAGAGGAAGGTAGGCCAAAAACAAATGGGAATCAAAAAATCAAAAGGAATTCGTATCCCTAGTATGGTCGCCAATTTTGTTATGGGATTAATCGGTAAATGTAGACATAAATAGATCTCCCTAAATCCACCTGGATCTAGAACAAAACAAAACATAATATGATGCTTTCCCTAAGTTTTAATTATTGAGTTTACTATTTAACAAGAGATAGACAACATACCATTTAAATGTCGTTTCCTCTTGCCATTTCCATCCTAGCTCCACTCCAGTGATCCTGTGATATTGAATCTTCAAGGGAACATAATCCAAACAAAGTGAAAGAAATCCAATATAATCAACAAGAACCTATGCATGTGATAAAGGAATCATACAATAAAACAAGACAAGTTTTATGGGAAAGAAACATATCACTGTATCATATTAAAATGAAAGTGGATATTACAACCAAAGCCTTGATGTCACAAGGTCCCCTTTTGATGACCCTTTTCTCCAACACACACACTTTCTCCAACCTTGAATGAAGAAGATCCACAATGACTTGATGAATTGAAATGAAGCTCTCAAGTATGAGCTAAAGTAGAATTCCTCATCCAATTCTTAGCCTATTCAACCTTAGTATTTTCCATGAGATATCCCTCTTTATATAATGTGAAAGAGAGATGGTTGAGGAGATTAGGATGATCCCACAAAATTAGAGAAGCGAGTAAGATCCAAACCATTCAGAGGCCACCTCATCTTCTAGAATATCCCCTTCTAGAACATTCATGAAACTTGAACTTTTCTTAGCTTTTGACATCGTCACACCCTAGGTGTAGTGCAACCTACGGAGACGTCACAACCTAGATTTAGAGCAGGGGGTGATGATCAGGCATCATCTCACCCTATGTATAGTTCATCCCATGATGACCTTCCTTAATAATTTTTTTGAGAAGAGAAAGCCAGTCAATTTCCTCATGGAGAAAGACTCTTTTTGGGAACATGAACACATGTTGTCAATGGGTCACTGGGATGACCAAAATAATGTGTAACATTTCATCACACATCTACTCAGTTCATTTGATTGATAGGTTGAACTACGTATGGATACAATAGATCAAGAGATTCACCAACACACTACACAAGTTGTTCGAGTAGTCAACATGCCTGTCGGTCGGACAATCGACCAACATTCAAAGATAATCAGGTGGTGGATCGACCAAACCAATAATGGACTATGAGTCGGACACATAATAGGTCATGACAAGCATCCTTGTTGATCCAAATAGATAGGGAGTATTTGGTAGAGTCAGCTCTAATATATGATGGTCACATTTGGATAAGATCTCCCAGATTCTATGGAAATCAACTAGATGTTGAGGCTATAAAAAGCATACCCCTTGGGTTAATTTCATGATGGTGATTAGGCTATAAAAAGTGTACCCTTTCTCTACTCAACAATCCTTCAACTATCCCACTTCCCTTCAAGATCTTCAAAAATAGGTCAGACAATAATTATCAGAGCACTGTAGAACCTATAATACAAGGTTTCTCTAAGAATCGCAACAACCACCAACATAGCACACCGGGAAAATAATTCCCAACAATTTTCTCACCAAGAGAGAATGATCACATGCTTGAAAACCTGCATCTTCAACCCAAACCGCCAAGGAATTACTAGGTAAAAGTAGCTTCAATTCTCTCCAAGAAAAGGTACGAATGATGGATGGAAGAAGAGTACAAATGGTAAGAATGGTGAGAATAATCGAGAAAATACACTATTTTCCCACTTTATGTATGCATATTCCCAAATTGACACTTGTCATGTTGGGAAATACATTGTCCCCACTTGGTGATATGTTCCCCACCTCTAATAACTTAGGATAAAAATATATCCCATAATTTAGACTTTAGGAAATATTATGATAATATTCCCTTGGCTTAAGATCCCTTAGATTAGCCCCTCTTCCTAGACTCTTAGCCCCCTTTTCCTCTAGTGGAGTTCTAGTCCCCATACTCTTTTTGTCTAATTGGTCTGGAGCAGTGATGTATTTTTATTAATATGATTGAGTGTGATTACATATTACAATGATAGGCTCGCTATCCTTTTACCACATAGGCCCCTGGTCTAAATCACATAGACACTCTATCCTCAAAACATATATACAAAGGTTCTCTAGCCCAAAATATCCTATATCACCAACCTATAAAGTATATGTACATTTAAAATTGGGGTTCGTCCTAGGGGTATTACATTCCCTTCCTTGTTATTTATGCACTGTCCTTAGTGTATTATATACACATGTACAATCCAAAAATATTCAAAAATATGCTGGTACTTCTCCTACATGGAAGATTCATGCCCCCACATTGCATATTCATGAATGTAATAGGTCCACTAGACCTTTACCATCCCTATTCCTCAATTCTAGAGAAGATCAAATTTTCGATCCAATATGCACACTAGATGAACTCAAAAGTCTCCTTCTTTCTCCACCTGAATCACATTCCAATCAATTACATGATTAGCATCATGAACATACTTTTTAAGAAGAGACACATGGAATTCATTATGAATGCACATGGATTATGGTAGTGAAAGCATGTATGCAACATGACCAGTCCTTTCTAGGATTTCAAATGGATCACAATAACATGCTTCCATCTGTTACACGTCAAAATTACTCAATCGGATAAGTGTCGCACATTCCTCTCAATTGTCGTAAGTGTCGCATCTTCCTTACAACTTTCGCAAGTGTCACAAGTTGTTCACAAGTGTCGAAGACATCATTCAAGCATACTTCCATAATGACGACACTAAGGAGGCACTTAAAACATCTCATGTACTTGGTTTGGAGAAGGAGAACTGGTTAACTGAAGTCAAGGGACTCTTGACACCTGAAAAGAGCTCTAAAATAATGGTTTTGAGGGTGAGCGCTCCCCTATATCAGCCTTAGGAGCACTGGCGCCCCTCTACAAGGCTTCAGGGAGTGTTATAACACTCTCCTGCCCTTTTACAGGAGTGATACTCACTTTTGGAGCACTGGCACTTCCCTTAAGCTTCTCAGGGAGCGCTACAATGCTCTGATGCCCCTTTTGCAGGAGAGCTGCCTAATCTGAGACAGTTTATGGCCCGTTGAGGAGAATAAGGAGATGATATTTCAAGATTAGAAGGAAACTACATTCAAATTCTTGGTTTCATCAGGAGATCCCTGATCTAAGGAGGAGGTTCCTCAACTTGTTCTAAAGATAACTCAAGAGGTTAAGCTCCTCTTAACCTATATAACCAAGCTCTATGATGGTGGAAAAGGGGGGAAGAATTGCTAGCATAAAACCTATGATCTCATAGGAAACACACAATCATCCAAAGGAGAGTGATCAATGAAGTTGTTTTTACCCAGGTGGTGGATCTTTCGAGAAAGGGTTAGACGAAGGGGACTTGACAAAGCTGTCGCATTCACATCTACGATTGTAAGTACTGTTGTCGTTATTCTCATTAATATGACACGCTTGGCCTGTTTCTTTCTAGTTTGTGTCTGATGTTACATGAACTTATCATTGATAGATAGATCTATTTTCAAACTAATATCAATAGAGTAGGAAGTGGTCGTATCTTGTTTGTCCGCAGAACTCAACGTGGAGCAAAGCATTGGAGTGCAACTCGGAGCGTGCAGAGACAAACGTCGATAAAGAGGTACTTATGTTCTCCTTCCTTCTCATGTGTTAGTTTATATGGATTTGAAAGGAAGTCAGTTTCCATGTTAAGCATTTTCCATCTTAGAGTTAAGGTCAAGCTCTTAGAGGCGATCTACTTATTTGCAGGGAGATTTTCCTACAACAGAAACTGGCGACTCCACTAGGGAGATAGCCTCAAATCGAAATTTATTGTTTTGATTTCTCCTCATTGATCTTGTTCTACCCCTTGATTTTTTCAAACCTGGTTCACTCCTCTTTTGATTGGTTTCATGAGCTGATTGGCTCCCTAACCCATCATACTCATCCTAATTGTCGAGATTGAATTGCAATTTTTGGAATTTTTTGATATTTTTGGGAGTTTTTGACCTTGGCACCCCTGTCCTTGTGTTAAAAGAGTGCCAACGCTCCCTCATAGCCTTCTACAGAGCGCTATAATTCTCCTTGCCTTTGGAAACAGAGCACCAACCCTCCTTTAGCCAATAAACCTTCCAGAATTGCTTCTTCTAGGTTTTGCCTCTGTGTCTCTCCTGCTGGGTAACCCTGTGAGTCAATGCTTCTTCCCTTCCAGCCTTGACATCTGTCTTTTTCTTGAAGAGAAAACATCTTGCTATTTGGATTTTGTAGCCTTCTTCACTATTGTTGTTGAGTTTTTTCTGTCATTTGGAGTTTGAAACCCATGCATTGTCTTTCTCTCTTTTCGACTGAGCGAAAAACTCTGGTGATGGTCATCAAAGGCCTACAGGTCTTTTCATTTGGTTTTAGTTAAGATCATTGTTCTTCGACATTTATTTTGGTGTGAAGTTCTTGATTCTTCTTTGATTGTTCCTTTTCTTTCACTTCTCATTTTGATCACAACAAGAGGGTGTATCGTTTGTACGTTTCTTGCTTGTGTTGGTCTGATTTTCATTGATCCAAAAGGATAATTAGCAAGATGAGCATTGTTTTGAATTAATCATTATTCATATACAAACAACAAAAGTACATCGTAATGATTAGTTTGCATATTAGTTTGCATTTCTGAAATGTTGCAGCATCATATTGGATTTGATTGAGAACAAAATTGATTGAGGGCATTCCTTATCAAGTGTTTGATAGTGAAAACGACTCTTCCTCTTTCCCTTAAATATATATTCATCGAAAATAAACGATTGCTTATCATATTTCATGCATATTTTTGGGATTTGAGTCATCATTCCATCAGTTTCACTTTCATACACCCTCTGAGTAAACAACAACCATTAAAATCAATGCTTAACTAAAATTTATCAGACTTTTTACATCTTCGTTAGCAAACCTACATTAGTTTAAGGTGTAGGGATTTGGAATAGGTTGAAAGGATAACTTTCCAAAGCTATCAAACAAAATTAGTATCTTGCAGTAGGGAGAGTCAAATCCAATTATCTTATAAGTCTGCCTGGGATCCCCCTCTAACACAGGGGTTACGCACGAGGTCACATTCGGGTAAGCTACGGGGACTAACCCTCCGTGGTTTAACTGATTGTGGTGGTCAGATCGTATTATGGGGATCACTTAAAGGTAAATCCACAATTACTACGTGGAATCCTTTTAGTTGATTTCGGGCTTGATACCCTTCCTTTATGTTCGGATCGGACTATCGACTGTTCCAGCCCAGGGGCTGACTACGAGTTGGTGACCTTAGTAGCCATAATATTTAGGGTCTCTCACGACGTGATGGTGAAGGGAAGTCTCACTGTACCTGGAACAGACGTTGGTCAAACTCACTCGGGCTCCTTGGAGGGTAAATCCACAATTACTGCGTGGAAGCTTGCACCAAGGCATAAGTCCGTTAAGCAGGTCACCAACGTAACTGATCCACCCACTCTATCCCCGCCCCTTCCTATTTTGATCTCGCGATGTTGGATTTCATCACCAACTAGTGGTTTCATCATAGGAAGGTTTGTTTGATTGTTTGCTTCTTAGATT